>BLKR01001559.1:0-274238 GCA_011170035.1 Teleogryllus occipitalis
TGTGTGCACATTTTCAAAATTCTGTGATCCCTACAATAAGTCGTAAGTACTACTTCTAAATTTTGAATTTTGAAAGGGGAGAAAAACAAAACTCCCATGTAATAAAATCTATTTTCAAGGATAAATAAGCAATAAATTTTGGCTCTTATTACTTCCTGCCGCGACAACATGGAAACGATAATTTGAATAATTGTATTTCCCACTGAATTCTAAAAGACGTGCACAGAAAATGAAGTTACATTTATGTCCAGAAGCACAACAAGGAGCCATCTCAGCATTTGCTCAATGGATCAGGGAAACTGGACGAAAAACCTGATCGAGATGGGGGTCATTGACCTGGAAGCTGTGTTACAATAGTTGTTACAGGTTGTTTATACTCATTTATACAGTCCAAATGGTAATTAATGCATTATGTATCATTGTTAAAATTAATGTTACTCTTCTTGTGATGCTCAGTATAGTCTCTAATTGTATAGAAACAGTTATGCAGCAGAAACAATTTCACTTGGGATTTAAACTTTTCTATTGAATTTAATCGTTTAATGTCATCTGGCAAAGTGTTGTAAAATAATGTATATGTATTGTATGTGAATTTTTTGTAATGAGCTGTTGATACTGTCACCTGATGAATATGATTTCTACGTCGAGTATTATAGTAATAGACTTCGGCATTTTCTGAAAATATATTCCCGCCCTTAAGCAAGGCATTTTTACAAAAACCACTGATTCTGTAAATAAAAGACATTTGTAATGGTAGGAATCTCTAGATTAATGAAGTAGAAAGGCCATGAATCACGGGTGGGATTTGGTTATTATTCGTACTTATTCGTTTTTGTAATCTGAAAGTCTGGGAGCTATGGTGGATGTATTTCCCAGAATATTATGCTGCTATATCTCATGGAAATGCAAACATTCGCGAAGTGAAGCACAACGAGCAGTATGAAGGCTGACTGAATTTGCAAGAATTCTGAACGCGTAGCATAATGAACTTAATTTTGTGTTCAATTCATTTAAATGGACGTTCCATTTAAGGTTTGACTGAATTGAGAGACCAAAAAATTTTGTTGCCTTAACATCAGTCAATGGTACACTGTTCATTTTCAATGGAGCACAGAATTGTTTATTTGAAATGGAAAACTGCATTAAAAACCGTTTTCTTTTCGTTTACTATTAATTTGTTATTTCGGAACCAATTTGAAACATCTGATATTGTACTATTTACGGTTTCTTTATTGCAAAGGATGTTCGTATCATCCGCAAAGAGAACCGTTCTTCCGTTTCGAATCGTCGAGGGCAAATCGTTTACGTAAAGTAGGAACAGAATAGGGCCTAAAATCGATCCTTGAGGAACTCCACATGCAACGGGCAAAGAGTCGGAAAGGTGCGTACGTAATGTTCCATCATTCCAATAAGGTATTTCAACTTTCTGAGATCGTTGTTTAAGGTACAAACATAACCAATCTAGAGCAGTACCACGGATTCCATATGAAGGTAATTTTGAAAGGAAAATGTCATGATCAATGATGTCAAAAGCTTCTGAGAGATCTAAAAATAATCCAATAGGTGCCTCGTTTTGATCTAATGATGAGGCGACATCTTTAAGAAAAGAAAATACAGCTGTTTCCGTTGATTTTGATTTTCTAAATCCATGTTGGCAATCGACGCGTCGTGTTTAGTGAGAAGGTTTCCACATTCGTACGTAAAAAGTCTCTCTAATATTTTTGAAAAAACTGATAGAAGAGAAATGGGCCGATAATTTTTAATTTCATTTTTGTTGCTTTTTTGAAGAGCGGCTTAATTTTAGCTGTTTTGAAAATATCTTGAAACGTTCCGGTGCATAAGGATGCATTAAATATGTAAGTTAACGGGTGTATAATGGCAAACGCACAGGTCTTTAACAAAGAATCCGGGAATTCATCTAAACCGGACAAATATTTATTACCGAATTTCATAGGAACAAGTTTCGGAAACAAACATCGTGTCTAAAATTTTGGAGGAAATGTCTGGTATTGAATTTTGTGGCTGAAGACCCTTAATGAGATCAGCAGCAATTCTCGAAAATTATTGGTTAAAGAGGCTAGCCACTGTTGCCGGATCGTTTACATTTATATCATCGTTATATTTTTTAAAACAACATTCTCTACGGGTTTTCTAGTTGATTTGGTAGTATTGTTTATTATTATATTCCACATTGCTTTTGTTTATTATTTGAGTTCAAAATATCCTGATCGTTTTTCATGATTTTAGCCTGCCTTATGACTTTTCGTAACAATGTTTTGTATTTTTAAAGTAGATAAGTAGAATTAATATTAATAATAATAAAAATATTAATAATAATAATAAGTAGAATTAATATTCCTCTGCTCGCAACTGAGGCTTTGTTGTGAGCTCGTGTAATGCAGTTAAACCTGACCGCGTAATCTTCTAACTCGTAATGACAGATTAGCGTTCACTGGTGTTTCGAAATCAGCGTTGGAGTAATACTTCAAGAGAACGAGAAGTGTCGTTCAATAAATCCTTCAAAGGATCGTGCAATTCGAGAATGGGATATCGAAGAGGAGAGTGCCACACAAAGCGTTGATGACGAAACAGTTTATCTTAAGCTTGATAACTTTGTAATCTTAGACGTTGTTCAACAATTGCGTAAACAACAATCGTCATTTTTTGACCCGTAATAATAGTATTAATACCTATCTTTATCACTAACTTGTGCGCATGAAGTAACGGAAAACTAACCAGCCCTTGCACTGCGTAGGGTTGTCAGATGTGTTCGAAAGAAAAACCGGATGACTTTTTATTTTTTTTATAAAATCATAAATATTATTGAAAATGAAAAAAAAAATGTTTACAATCTACTTTTGTATACGATATAGCGCGATGCGACTATACTGTCTTCTCACATTACACGAACGAGACAAAATGTAACTATGCCGATGACCGAAGGGTCGAGTCATGTTCAGTATGAAAAATGAAACTAAACACACAAAACTAAATTAATTTATTCCAAATGCAGAATGCCAAACATAACCTGTAAGGTTGTAACTAATTAGCGACTGCCGAGTGCCACCTGAGCTCTGGATCTCGCGAGACGGCGCGGTGGCATGCCGGAACGGCAGTGGTTCAGAATGCTATTTACCTATACTTGTTTTTTTCTAACGTGGCATCTGTGGGTGGGGGTCATCATCTCATCCATCCATCTCCAAGATGGAATATGGCACGACTTTTCGCATCTTTCTCAGTCGTGCCATCAGTTATACTACCCTCAGGTGCCTCGTAAGAAAAACCCAAGTATACCTACCCTACAATCCCACTTGTTGCCTTGTTGGTTGTTGACTGGCACAATGTCAGAAATTTTTAGTTCATTTCTGGCGGCGCCAGCCAGATGTTAAACGAAATTGCTTTAAAACCGGACAATCTTTGGTCCTATTTACCAAGATTCTCTTGACCGGATAGACCTGATGAAAACCGAACTGTCCGATCGAACGAACGATGCGTGAAGTGTCAATGATTTCATTAGTTGTCCAGGAAGGTTGGTAATAAAATAAACGATGCCTTTTTTCCGATTTGGATTGAAAAATGCAAATATTTGATTATGTTAATCTGCAATTTCTCGAACCAGATGTCACGACTTAGTGTGTCACTGCAGCTAACGTCATGCGTCGAGAAAGAAAGAAGATTCAGTTTTCACGTGTGTCGATTTAGAATATACAAATTTTCCTGCTGCAAGTCACTAGTAATAATTGAACAGTCTTTCATCGCGGGGGGGGGCACAAATATTGCTCCGGGCAACAACTAAATAATTCTAGAGAACCGATCGTGCGATTTAGAACTGATTTTTCCTACTGCAGTTTGATTTGATTCATTTCTGTCAATTAACATTAAAAATTATATGTGATTTATTAGGGAGAAGTACAATCGGTGCACGTACACGTTCTGCAGATACCGTGCGTACGTTGATAAATCGGCAAAGCTGGAACTCTTGGAAAGTGGAACCAGGAGATATCCACCTTGACCGCAACCACAACAGCGATAGCACTATCCACCGCAAACAGTGTTTCTTTCCCTTTGGATGACTGGGTCTTCAGTAGACATCGGATTACTGTGCATATGCCTGTTTTACTCTTTTGATGTACACACATGAAATTAATTATTCGAGTATTATTTCAAATATTTCTTGTATTAATTATTACTCGTATTACACTTTCTAACTTCGATATTACAGAAACCATATTGATAGTGTCTAAAATGCCTTTTTCAGCTTTATGACCTAAACACGCCTATTTGTCCGTTAATTAACTAATTTTTATATTTTTACTTTCTCGTATACATACGTAAATACGGGATAATATAGGTAATATAAAGAAAGTTAGGTAATGCTGCGGAAAATCGATTTAGAAATTTCAACGGAAATACACGTTTTGGGGTCCCCCGATACCGAAAAAGTGTGTTTTTCAAAACACACTTTTTCTGTCTGTCCGTCCGTCCTTCTGTGAACATAGCGCCTAGCCATGCGTGCGATGTTTTCCAAATTGAAGCAACCCCTGTCCATCTGGATCTAGTTGAAGCTTTGAAATTTTTAAAAACATTCTTTAAAATTTAGGGGTACTTTACTTGAAGTTCGCCAGACATTTTCAAAATTTTCTCAAAAACAGCTCCAATTTTTTTCTATAAATTTCTTGTAAGAATATAGAAAAATACACTTATAAAGGTAGCATAGGTCCGATTTTTACGGTTAAGTCCGAATTTCCGAAAATTCCAAAAGTTTGAGTTTTTTCAGCGTCTTTCTATAACTATAAAATTGAAGACAAATTTTTCCTCCAAATAAAATGTGTTGCTCATAAATAGTTCTTTCATTAAGGTCATGTAGATTTTTTTTGAAAATTTTAGTAGTTTTCGTGCAATAGTGCATGAAATATTTGCAATTTTCAAAAATAAAAAAAACAAAATTTTCTCAAAAACCGCTCCAATTTTTTTCTTTAAATTTTTGGTAAGGATGGTCATAAATGACATAAACGCCATTATGCCCCATCCTCTTGTTTTTTCAAAAATTAAAAAATGTAAATATTTTGACTGGTCTCTCACGTCGGTAATATTAACATTAGAGGCGATTTCTTCACATTACTGTACGTGTGAGTAAATGTGCTTTAAATAATATCAAATAAGTATTCTTGAAAACTCAACAGTTTTCTGTTAAAATGAGCACAAACTTACGCATTTTCAGAAACGCTCAAACGAGATCTGATTCTACTATTTGGAAACCGAAAAGCTGAGAAATTTTCAAAAAAGCATACTTTGGGCGGTGATAGCTGGCAAGAAGGAAGGGCAAGACTACCAGTCCACACCAAGGAAATTAGAAAACTTTTCTATGAGAAATTCTGTGCCATTCTGTAGCACCTCTAGTTACTTTCTCGTACTCATACGGGAGTAATATACGTAGTATAGAGAAAGTTATGAAATGCTGCGGAAAATCGATTTCGAGATTTCAACGGAAATACATGTTTTGGGGTCCCCTGATACCAAAAAAGTGGTTTTTTTTTTTTTTTTTTCAAAACGTGCTTCCGTCCGTCTGTGGCCTTCTAGGGCCTAAATCACCCGAACGATCTTTTCCATATTGTAGAAATCCCTGTCAATCCGGCACCAGTTGAAGTTGTAACATTTTGAAAAACATTCTTTAAAATTTGGGGGTACTTTACATACCCTCCGGGCATTTTCAAAATTTTCTCAAAAACGGCTACAAATTTTTTCATTAATTTTTTTGTAAGAATAGAGTAAAATACACTTATAAAGGTGGCATAGGTCCGATTTTCACGGTTAGCTTTTCGAAAATTGTACAAATTTGATTTTTTTCGGCGTCTTCCTACAACTATAAAATTAAACACAGATTTTTCCGTCATATTAAATTTGTTCATAAATAGTTCGTTCATTAAGGTCATATACTTTTCTGAAAATTTGAGTAGTTTTCGTACAATATGGCGTGAAATACTTGCAATTTAAAAAAATACAAGATTTTCTCAAAAACGGCTCCAAATATTTCTGTAAACTTTTAGTAGGGGTCGTGCCAAATTTACTCTATACAATGACATTAGCGCCATATTTCTCTATTCTTTTGTTTTCTAAAAAAATACAAAAATTTCATATTTTGACTTGTTTCTCACGTCGAGAATATTTACATTAGAGGCAATTTCTTCACATTATTGTATTTATGAGTACATGTGCTTTAAATAATGTCGAATAAAGTTTCCCGAAAACTCAACAGTTTTCTGAAAAAATGAGCTCAAAAATCCACATTTTCAGAAATGCTCAAACGTCGTTTTCTCAAAAATGGCTTAAAAGTTTTGCAATGGATCGTGCTTATTGCACTGTTTAATATGATGTAAAGTTCATTTTGGTGTATTATTTTGTTTTTTCAAAAATTACACAAATGTAATTTTTTTAAAAATATCTCTCACACCATTAATATGCACATTTCCATTGATTTGTATACATTATTGCATGTGTTAGTGAGAGTACTTCAAATGAAGGTTTTCGAAAACTCAATAGATTTCTGAGAAAAAGAGCTTCAAATTTTGCACCTACAGTTACGCTTATTCGCCATTTTCTTAAAAACAGCTATGAAGTTTTCAATGAAAATTTATATTTAGGACGAGTTTTTACTCTTTAATATTCTTGAAGTAATAATTCGGTTGTACTATTAGGAAAGCAAAAAGTAGAGAAATGTCAACAAAAAAAGTACTTTGGGCAACGATAGATGGCAACTGGCCAGGGGATTAAAAAAAAATCAGCGGAAGGTGCTACTGTTGACCACAGACAGGTGAACGGACAGAGCCCTTTAGCAGTTAATCGATTTTTCGGTATCGAGGACCAATAAAACGGATTATTACAAAATGTGTAAAGAGGACTAATTTACTTCAAATAGGAACAAGATTTATTCACTGTCTTGTTACCATGATCCGGCAATAAGTTTTTTGATGATAATTCACTGTTTTCCTGTGCTCAATTACAATACTTTCTCTTCTTACATTCTAAGGGCAGGAAAAAAAAATTGAAAGTAATTATTTAATAATAGTAAATGATAAATTAAGTACAGTGATAAATATCAATGTAAATCTTTGAACCGTGAGATGCCCAAGAGTTGTTACTTAATCTACTTAAAAGGAATTGCAAGAACTGAAGTTTTTTTTAATTTTACATGAAATTGTTACTTGCACAAGAGTGCCTGGCCTAATACATGATTGGGTCCCTTTTCCAATACATTTTTTTATTTATGTCATACTTACTGGCAACTAAATATAATAAACAAGGAGAATGAAATTACAACTTCAATTTTACAATTAATAAATTAAACTGATTTTACATTGAAATGTTTACAAAGTTGTCAGGTAGAGCGCCTTTTCTCAAATTATACACTTTCCCAAATTGGCAGTTTAATGAGGATAATCATGGATTGAACTTATTCATGGAAATAATTTTTTTCAAGGCTGTGGAGCTCCCTTGAAACTTTTCAGTCTTCCCTCCCTCTCCATTACACAGGTTTAAAAATTTAGAAACATCCCTGATAGTTCCTGTAACATTAGCACCTACAACAGTCTCCTTTTCATATGTTCATTTTATATGGAACAAGTATTTTCAAGATTTTACTGCATGGGATTAGATATGTTTTCTTTGCAAGGTAATTTGATATGAGAGACTAGGGCAACATGTTCTTAATATTTATTTTAACTTGAAATGTACAATAAGTTACAAGGAATGTAACAAGGTATTAAAACAAATATTGGTTCAACACATTCCATACAAATCACCTGATAATAGGAAATGTGTATAAAATGACTAGACTGAAGCACTAGTAAACCATTCTAAAGAGAAACTAGTTTCACAAGCTCAGATTCATTTCTCAAGAATAGAAGTCATCTACCATGACAAATACTAAAATTGTCATTCACTTTGGTAAACAGGCTATGCCAAGAGTAATTAGTAGTGATCACTCAAACATAAATGCACAATTACACACAAAAGTGAGAAACATGATAAAAAACATTTCAGTCATAACTCTTTTTCAACAGGACAAGTTCACTCAATAAAATTATGTAAAAACGATAAGCAGGCACAGCCTATAACCACTGTCAGGCAGCAAAACATCTGAAGCATTTCAATAATGTTAGTCAATGATTTTGAGTTTTGTACTGCTAATTTTTGCATTGCATATAGAACTAGAAAGACTTGGTTTCCAATAAGGAAAGTCAGTACATTATATTTAATATACTTTATACCTTTGAATGTAGAAATGATTTACTAGCAATATATATACAATTGTCATTACAAAATGTCATTTGTAAAGTATGTCAGAAGAAATTCAAGTTTGTAGTTTAGAGTACCTACGTAAATTCCTTAAACATGACAAATAAGATTCCAAATCTAAAATGAGGCATTTTGCATATGAATAACAAAGGCAGCAGGAAGTTATTTGGTTGTGAAATCAGGCCAATAGTTGATGTAGTATCGCTGAGTGGTTCCTTCAAAAAGGCGATCTAACCAGTTTGGCAGTCCATCCAAAAGATTGCTTTGAAACACAACATTACTGTATTTATCAGAGAGAACACCCTGAAACAATTATGTCTTTAGAATCAACATCTTGGTCTACATTACAGAAAGCTTTATTTACAAATAAAAATACCTCTTCCAACTTTCGGCAGCCAGATTCCAAATCAGAAGTTTCTGTCTCATCAGAATCACTACTATCAAAGCCAATAAATGCTCCTTTAGTAGTATTTGAAGTATTACTAAAAGACTTTGTCATCTTCACCATTCTCTAAAATAAATAATATTATGGTCAACAAACACTTCTTATAATAAACAATCAATAATCTTTAAGAGAAGAATCTTACCTTCGAACCTTTCCCCCTTGTACATTCTGGGTGTTTAGCATGATACATACAGAAATATTTACGATGACCATTGAGAGAGAGCACAGTACCAATACAATTGCGAGGATTTATGTTCAGATCACGAGGTTCTGGTAAACTAAGAGTTAAAAGGCATTTGTACCATTCCAGGTATCGATCCAGATTTAGAAAACCAAACATCAGAGTTTTGTTCCTGTTAACGAGTAAAAGACAAAAGATCTAGTACAATCAATTTACATGAAATTAATATTACATTTAAGCTCTAGTATTGGTTTCCAACTTGCTGACAGTGACATTAAGTTTAAAAGATCTAATAGGACACTTTCAGCTTACTTGTATCATCTGATATCGAATCTTCATCATACTTAATATGGGGAAAACTGTAAAAGTTAGGAAATTCAACAAAAGTTGCAGAGCTGTACCATGACACAATAAATCAAACTAACTTCTTACTAAAAATTTGGCACGGTTTTGAAAGTTGTTTCTGTAGTTCTGTGGGTTTTACTGCTTCTTCAAAAATACTAATGAATAAATTATTTTCTTAACAATTAAAATGGGTAGTGTTTTTCTTTTATCACTTACACTTCTAGTTAACATGTAGAACTTTTGCCATTACTATTAACACATTCCAAATGCAACTACTTATTTTAATATAATTATTAATTTAATAAATTGTAAAAATCATCTCGGAAGTAGTCATTTTTCAAATTGATAAAATGTTCTCAAAAACAAACCCAATCTGAGAAGGGCCCAATGGCAAATGTATTTGCGAACCCCTGGTATGAACAAAATCAACACTTTCTTGAAGAAAATTAATTCTACGGATTTTCAAAAATTCTTACTTGCGATATGGCCACACAAAACGATGGAAATCAGGAATCAGAGTCTGTCGAGACTGTGTATCAACAAGAAGAACAATAGTTCTACAGCCAGGTTTTAAGAGTCGGACCATGCCATTGTAAGTTTCTGCGCGTAATTCATGCAGCTTTAGTTGAGGAGGATTTGTTTTCAGGTTACTATTCATACATGCTGGTTCACCATTGACTGTTGCAGCAGGCTTTGATGTACCATTTGCATATGTACCGTTTTTCTTAATGTTTTCTTCTTCCAAACGCCTAGTGCACAAATTAACCCATAGAATATTACAATTTAGGTCTATTTCAAGTACTTTGAGATGTTACTAAACCAATATTATAACAAATTCTTAATGACCAGGAACAAAATTATTTATACTTACATTAAATATGTCATTATGTAGCCAACAATGACAATAAATAAAATTGTAGCTAAAACAGAGAGAACAGGTAGAAGCTGATCCTTTGTTATATTCTCCCTAAGAAAATCTGCAGCTATTAGGAGCTTTGTGAGAATTCTCGACATCATGCCTTGCGCATGTTCATCAATTAATTCCTGGAAATCAAAATGCCATCCATTTCAACAATTGAAACAAAAATATCTACTAAGAACTACTTCACTACCACAATTCAGCAAGTACCCAACATATAAACTCCAAAATAATACTTTTTGTCAGCTCTTAGCCTTAATGTTTAAGTAATCAAGACATTAGGTAACTAATATTAAACTAGAACTGGAATATTATAAATTTATTAATGACATTAACTATAAATTTTCTGATCTTAAATTGTTCTCCCTCTTCAATTCGTAGATCAATATTTACATTAGGAACATTCAGCTGGACTGGATACTATTCACCTCTCAAATGTTTAATGAAAAAGGCCAAATACCTTAACAACAGCTTCATACGATAATGCTTCAGAGGAATGCAATAGCCTTTGAATGGTTGATTCTAAACGATCCCGTGTCTCATTCCATTCTTGACTTTTAGGACTATCCCAGCTATGAGGTAACCATTCATATTTGATGTGACTAGCATCTCGGCGCCACAAGATGACTACATGCAGAACAGTTTCCTCAGGGCTCCCTTCACCTGCAATACCAGTTTCATTTGTAAACTTTTATCTCTTGGAAGACACTCATCATTATTTTTTATTATCTTCCTTACAACCAAATAATTTTTCTTGTATCTACCTGTTAGAGCATTAATGAATTCAGCTTGTCTTTCCTGGAAAATATACATAAAGCGAACTCTTTCCACATTATAAGGAGAATCTTGGGCAAACTGACGTAATGCTTGACGTGGTTCATCATGATATGGTGTGTTTTGTGAAACAAGAACCACACACAATCTCTTACGAGGTCTTGCCCATTCTGGAGGACACAGTGCATCAAACATGCCCTACAAACATTATATCCTCGATATATTACAGAGCAGCCAAGTATATTCTAAATGGAGGGTAAAGTTACCTTACCTGTGATGACAATCGCGGTAACATGAGATACTTATTACTGTTTATAATATCTTGCATTGTCTTAATAGGAATATCTGACATGCTTAAACTTGCAACAGGACGATTGATATTTTCATTGAAAAGTAATAAAGATTCAATGTCTCTTGGAACTTTGTATTTTTTCTGGATTTCCTCAGTATATGAAGAATTAAGTTGCACAAAACTACAATATACAAAGAGTCACAATTTCCTCCAGGGCAAAAGAACATCATAATCTACTACAACATAAAAAGAAACTTACCCAAATGCTACGCGCTCCCTGTAGTAAAATGCCATTAGTAAATAGCGAAGCCTGATTGATTCCTGATGCTCAAATATTAATGCCCGAATACGATTGTCAACCCATCCATTTAGAAATGAAGCAACATTATCATCATTAACTGGTTGTACTAATTTATATGGAAATTTACTTCTAGAAAAATCTGGAAAACAACAACAGAACCTTCAAATAACACTGTAAACATTTCAAATAGAAGTCTTATTAAAGGAATATTTTTGTTCAAAAATGCATAATAAAAATTCTTATTACAACAAATTATATCAATCTTTATCGTAAGAATAGCAATTTATAAGAAAATAACATAAAAGTTACATTATACTTATCTACATTCTGCATTTTTAAAATGTAAATACCATTTACATTAAATTTTTAACAAGTGTTATTTGTGCCTAAATATTATTAAACATTTTTTTGTCAACACCATAATTGAGAAATATTCATGTTAAAGGAAAGAAAGTCTGGTTTTGTAAATTGTTTATTTACTTTTATTCTAACTCAGATTATAGCAAATCTGGTAACTCATATATAACATTTGAGGTTATATTAATAGCCTGAACCACCATTCCAAATTTTAACAAAATATAATTCAAGAAGTCTGTTATTCAATCATATGTACATTTTTAAACCTATTACAGGAAGTTTGTAACAATAAAATAAAACAGAAGAAATGTTTTAACTACTTACCCACAATTTTTTGCATGCTGAATAGAGAATCTTTATACAAGCTTGGTCTCCCATCTATTAATATCATGAGAGTAGGGAGTGCATGAATGCCAATTTTACGAGTTAGTAACTGTTCATTCTCTGAATGTATAGTGGCAATTCCAAATCCAATTGGTTCCAATTCCTCAATGATTCTTCGCCAAATTGGCTCTACTTGTAAGCAAGCAAAGCACCAATCGGAATAGAAGAGAATGAGATGAGGCACTTGATAGCTTTTTGGCACAATTTTGTTTTCATATGCTCTGTGGTAAAAGGGTAAGATAATGTCAAAAATTTGAATTCTTTACAAACTCATGTATGAGATATAAGTGTCAGACATACTTGGTAGTAATACTTAAACGATGAAACAAAACTATGTCTCTATCTTGATAATGAAACTTAAAACCATTTGCATGAGGTCCAAATAAATCATCTAGTGGGTCAAATCTTCTGTACTGACTGAAATCACGTTTTGGACGCACTGATGGGGTCTCCTCAGTAACACCATAGTTGTCATATTGTTTCCGCCTTTCTGGGTCAGTCAGCAGCTATTCGCAGTTAAAATTTAAAATAAAGTAAAGATTATAAAAGACATTACGAGCTAAAATATACATTTGGAAAAGGGATGTATACAACTATTACAATACTTTTCATAGAACTCACTTCATATGCTTGATTTATTTCCACAAATTTATTTTCTGCTGCAGGGTCATTGTTTTTATCAGGATGCCTTGAAATAAAAAGATCATACCGATTTAAAGGATAGAAACGAAGACTTCAAAGTAGCGTTTGAGAGGTTACAATCAGAGGAAACATTAGTACATTGCCCACTAAATCTGGGACCAAGGTGAAATACAACTTAACAAAATTCATTCGAAGTAATAACTTACCACTCCTTCGCTAATTTTTTGTATGCTTTTCTAATTTCTTGTAAAGAAGATGACTTTGAAATTCCCAAAATTTCATACGGGTTTCCTAACCCCTGAACTCCCACCAAAATAGTAAAGAAACATACAAGGAAATTGACCCATCTCATTTCTACTCGGGCGATGCTTGTTTTACGATCGGCAACTAATTGTGAAATAAAATCAAATGCTTCATTAGTTTAAAATCACAAACTCAACTATTGATCTCCTGCGCCATGACAGATAACCACGCTCTGAGTGGGAAACTGATGAAGTTCTCAGTGGTTCTCCGGCAAGAATAGCCAACAACTCTCTCCTAGAGTACACTACTGATAAGTTCCCACGAGGTCTTACGGAAACTCTCTCTCTTCTGGCAAAAACTGACGCACTTTTTCGCACTTTTTCGAGGGTTATCTTCTTACGACCTAAGACTTAGGTGCTAACGGGTGCTAATTTATGCTGCAACCCTGAGGCCTGCAGCAAACAAGGGTCCAAAAGTTTCATTCACAGATAGATCTCGCATACATGCCGTAAAATACACGATCGTCCCTTTTACTTTCTTGTATTCGTACGAATATACGAAGTAATATACCTATTGCAGTAGGTTATGTAATGTTGCGGAAACTTGATTTCGAGATTTCAACGGAAATATTTTTTGGGTATTCTTTATACAAAGTCCCTGAGCCTTTTTCGAAATAATCTCAAAAATGTCTTCACTTTTTTCTTTAAGTTTCTTGCACGATTAGAGTGAAATGCACGTATAAAAATGACTTCTGTACGATTTTCACTGTCAACCCTGGATTTCCGAAATTTACAAAATTTTGATTTTTCAGACGTCTTTCTACAACTACAATATTGAAGGTAGCAATTTTTTTCAATTGAAATTTATTATCTACAATTATTCTTTAATTAACGTCAAGTATACTAACAATAGAACTTTGGGCATTTTTCACTGTTAATTCTAAATTTTCGAAAATTGCAAAAGGCTGATTTTTTTTCGTCGACTTCCTAAAACTACATTTATGAGGAGATAGATTTTTTCATCAATTGGAATTTATTCTTCACAATTAGTTCTTTAGTTAATGAAACAATAATTTGTTTTGAAAGTATTAGCAGATTTCACATAATTTGAGTGAAATATGGGGAAAATTAAAAATATTGAAATCAAGATTTTCTTTAAATCGACGCCCATTTTTTGTTCAAACGTTTTGCTATGATAGTGCTAAATGCAATGAGTAAGAGAATCTAAACGCCATTTTGCTGTTTTTTGTTGCTTTTTAAATTACACAAATGTGATTTTCTGATATCTCTCTCTCTCTTCCTTAATATTTGCATTATCGTCGATTTGTATACATTATTGCATTGTTAGGACAAGTGCTTCAACTATCTTGTATAAACTTTCTTGAAAACTCAAAGATTTTCTGTGAAAATGAGCTCATCCCGTTTTTTCAGAAATTCTCAAGCGCCATTTTTAGAAAACGGCAGCTAATTTTTTCTGTGAATGTTTTTACAGGACTGAATAACATGATATAATAAATGGCAACTTGCTATATAATGTTGTTGTTTTTTTCTTCAAAAATTAAACTTTTGAAATTTCTCGCATGTCGCCAATACTTACATTTGTTATAGATTATCGCATTTGTAATACAAGTGCTTCAAATAATTTGTTATAGCGTTTCTTGAAATTCTGCGAAGTCTGTGCCATTCTGCAGTCCCATTAGGTAGCTTTGCAATTCAATGCAATTACGGTACAATTGTTAATCCGTATACAAAAAATCTTAATCTGTATACAAAAATATTGGAGCAGTTTTCGTAAAAATGTCGTTTGAGGGTTTCTGAAAATGCCCTATTTTGGGCTCATTTTCACAGAAAACTTTTGAGTGTGAGCTAATAGAGCGAGAACTCATTTAGGGGAAAAAATACTACAAATAGTTTAGGCACTAATGTTGTTGACAGACGGACAGACACACAGACAGTATTTCCGGTGAAATCTCGAAATCGATTTTCCGCAGCATTACATAATTTTCTCTATGATACAGTTATTACTCTATATTTACGTACGTTTACGAGAAAGTAACATTTTTTATTTAAAAAATATACAATAATCAATTTTTTTAATCTACAAATAACGGTAAATGCACTGAATAACGTGACATAAACGTAATTTAGAGGTTTCTTTTTTCTTCTATAATCACACAAATGTATTTTTTGAAATATCTCTAACGCCGTAAATATTTATAATACAGGGCTTTGTTATACTCAAATACTGACCTCTACGTGTAAAGTATAGGTCTCTGATGTGTTCCATGTATAGTGTAGATCTAAAATGTAGGTCTATGTTGAACTCCATGTAAACAGTGTTGCTACTTTTGGATTCTACAATCTTGATGACATTTCGAAACGTTGGGGCACTGGAAAGCTTTTATTTTTAGCCTTAAATGTCCAACTCTCTTCATCCTAAACTCTGTGAAGTTTCACATAGTTCCATGAGAAACAAACGAGCGTGACGTGATCGGAGGACGGCGAGCGTCTGAAAGAGCTGTCACTCTTCATCGCTGCATTTGTAGCACGAGCGCCTTTTCTGTACGACTATGCAATCTGTGTTGCATGAGTGTATCACTGACAAGCAGCGGCAGGCAGTGTGGGGTTGCACGATCGTCGCGATCAAAGAGTATATGGTCGCGATGTATATGGTCACGATGGTCGCGATGTTCGTATCAGTAAGGAAAGAAATAATGCAAAATAGAACGTGAATGCTTCAAAAAATATATTATTTGGGTGCGTGTATACACACACACACACACACACACACACACACACACATACAAACCAACATCTAACATACACAAAGAATAATCGTAAGAATTATAACAGTACAAGAATAATAAGGAAACCAATATTCACAAAAACACTAGAGGCACTACTTACTATACTCATATTGTTTGTTTTGTTTTCATATTGATTTTGATCATGAATATGATTCTCAATTTTATTTTGTAATTGTAAAATGTATCTATCTGTTTATTCCTTAATGACTTCGATGTAGATGTGACCAAAAATAAATAATTAAAAAAGGATGATAATGTTATCATACACCTTAAAGTAAACAAGTAATACAGATTACGTGTTGTTTCAAGAATTATTATTGAAGAGGTACTTCGCAGATGAACGACTCCAGATGTAAATGGAATATAATATTAACCATTGTAGAATTCCACCATTGTAGGAATTGTTTAGGAGCCACCATTGTAGGAATACAATATTATTTACTTGTTTTGCTAATCATTATCTACATCTGAATTTTCTGACTTTTGAAATGACTATTTTATTCTGAGAATATAAATTGTAAAAATGTAGGGGAGACAGGGGCACGTTTTCACAAAGGTTGGTTATCACAAATTTCCGTTTTCAGTCGCCGCTGATCCCTGGTGGTCTACACTTTAACCACAGAACAATCGTCTCCCATGTTATTTCAGTAGTATACATACCTTTTGCGGCTCTCATACAAAAACGATCTTTATAAATGAGGTCTCTAAAGAAAGATAATTTCATGGAGACCTAACGAATTGCACTTTGACTTAAAACATATGAAGGATTTGTTTGAAAGCACGCATCTAAATATTCATGGCAAATGCAACCCGTAACACTTGGTCGGTTATATCACTAAATAACTCCAAAATGAAGCGTTCTAGGGCCTTAAAAACTAAAACTTTAGGTCAAAGGCCTCAAAGAAACGTTTTTCACACCGTAATATACAGGATAAGATATTCTTAGACGTTCTATTAAATTATTGGTGGTTTGGTGCTTGTCGATACTATCAATACCATCTATAGATGGAGGAATACGAAAATATTCCTGAGTGCGCAGACTGACGAGGTTTATTTGCACAATTATTAATTCAAGATTCGCTTTCGCAGCAACAACTAGAAGTACTATAGTTTCTTGATAAGATGATTGTTTCTTACGCATGTAGTGCAACCATTCATTTAACGTTTTGCCGTGGTCTACAGGTGCTGTGTACCTAAATGTGGAAGTAACTACGATGGAAAGGAACCACCATATTCCCAAGTTTCAGTTTCACTACAGCCTAAGCAAAAATTAGGGTGGGGTTTAACATGCAAGAGTTCTCGCACGGGTACGCTAGTCTCAAATATAATATTGAGGTGGCTCACGCGGTTTCGAGTTCCTAGCGATAGTTTTCTGGATCTAATAGGTGTTTTTAGTCCAGTCGTAAGTATTCATTTATTGATATAATTAACGCTCATTACTCACTCTCTATTCAATGAAATCTGGACTCCCAACAATCTACCATTATTTGATAGCAGTTGCACAATATTATTGTGTAGTAACATTGAGATTAGATGCAATGTTTGTGTTTCCAATTTAGCTTTTGTTCGAAAGGTCTGTGCGGAGTTGCTTGTCAAAAAATGCGGGGATGGTTGTCACATGTGACAACTTGCCCTGGCAAGTCCTTTTATTAGTTCTTAATTATTTCAGGTAAAGATGGTTAGGAATTATAAAAAAAGACAAACAGAGGAGAAGTTGCTCCAGACATAATGCTTGCAGCAGTGACAAAGGTTAAAAAGGATAGATTATCAATAAGAAAAGCTGCAGCTGATTATCATATCAATATCAAACTTTAGCACAATATTGTACGAAATTTTCTCAAGATGAAATTGATGATCAAACGATAATTCAGGCTGTGCAGCTCTCTCAGCTTTCCCGCGTTTTCATAAATCTGACCAATTGTAATGGTTGAACATACTGGACGTGCAGCGGAAGAATCTTTAGAGCCTCGTTTCCTTCTCATCGCTTCTCAATGAGAAGTTCCTGAGAAGTTCTCTTCATTCATTACTCTTCCTGGTGGAGCCCAGCTGGTGTGTTCGTGAACGGTGAGGATTCTATCTTTGTGTTATATTATAGTTTTACTTTAACATAATGGCACACATAATAAATAGTGTCTCGGATCTACTTAAGATTTGGGGATTCTCTGAATATATTGCAGCTTTCGAAGGTAAGTCGAAATTATAAAGTCATGAAATATTAGCTGTGTAGTTTATAGGTTAAGATTATAAGTACTAATACTAGATGAGCAACCCAAACCCGTGATGTGTGTTTTCATTTGTACTTGGTTCTTACAGCAGAACCCAGCAAATATAGTAAGTTTCCTTATTCAAGTAAAACAAAATTCTCATTTAATATTAAAATTAATATTTACGTGACTTGTGTACTGAATATTACTATATACGCATCAGTTTACAGGACGAATGGTTTAGTAACGCGCACTGCGACCTGTTTAGTAAATATTACTACATGCAGTCGTAAACGCTACGGTTCGTTTAGTAATGTCCATTGCGACCTCTTTAGTAGATATGACAATACGGCATTTGTCAACGGAACTGTCTGTTTAGTAGTGCCCTTTGCGATCTGTTTAGTAAATACGACTACACGCGGTCGTCAACGCTATGATTCGTTTAGTACAGTCCACCAAACGCAGTTCGTTTTTGAGACCATACATGCTTAGTTCGTTGAAAGAAACGGCCATTTTGTAAAAGCGACTAAGCACTTTGTTCTACGAAAATTTACTAAACCGTTTAGTTCGATATACTACGTGATCAATAGCATGGATTAAACATTTCTCTCCGTGTAGCAACGAATCAAGATAATACAGTCGAACCTCAACCCAGGCCCAGCAACGGGCGCAAGTCACCTCTTGTAGTAAGACCTTTGCCTAAGGCTGGTGAAAGTCTAAATACAAGTAGAAATAATTCACGCACAAGAGTCACGGCAATTTTAAGAGATTCACCAGTTAAAGGAAAGCTTCAAGAATAGCTGAAAAAGCAAAGAGAAAATCAACGAAAAGTCTCTTTAAAAAACATATATACTTAATGAGAATGAAAAAATATGAAAGGAAGTAAAAAGAGGAAGGAATGAAAAATCTCAATTAGTGACCAAGAGGATTGTTTTTGTTTAGTTGGTATTGAATCGTTTTATAACAGTAAAGTTAAGGAAAACTGGAATAAAGAAAAATGGCTTTACATTCAGAGAAAATTTCACCAAACTTTGCAAGGACACTGCGTCAGATCCTGAAGAAGAGACTAAATATTTCGTATCTATTCATACACTCCTTTCTGCGGAATTGATGTCGATTACATGACATTCAATTCACTTTTATTAGTATAGATTATCTTTTTAAGTATTAATTTTCTTTTGTAATTAATTCATAATATGTTTAATATATAATTGGTATGTAAATAATTTCTCTCAAGTTACGTCTACGTTTTTCATCGTATGTTAGTATTTCATGGTGTTTTTTAGCCTGATGAGGAAGAAATATTCCTTGTAATTGTAGCAAAACCTGTAAATACACATATTTGAAATTTATATGACGCCACTTGTGAGCCTGATTAACCTTTTATAGTTTACAACTTGGTCTTCCCACAATTCTTTGACCAAATAACAAATGCGCAAATATATATATTCGAATAGTGACAGACACTTTGACATAAAATAAATCGCTGGAAATGTACTCTAACATTATTTTAAAATAGTAGTTTATGCAATTAGTTTATAATGTTAAGCTTTATTGCATAAGTACATGTTTTGAAAACGAGCGACGTTAGGCGTGAGTTTTTAAACTTGTACGAATTCAATAAAGTAACATTATAAACGAGTTGCATACACTTTTTTGTACAACAGCATTATAAATTTATAAGAGAATCATCACTTCCTATAGTATTTCAGTAGTATACGTACTTTTACGGCTCTCACACGCAACCAATCCTTATAAATCAGGTCTCTAAAGAGAGAGAATTTCACAGAGATGTGACGAATTTCACTTTGGCTTTAAAAATATGAAGAATTTGTTTAAAAAACGCATCTAAATATTCACGTCAAATGCCACCCGCAATACTCCACCGGATTTTTAAATCTATATCGTTAAATAATTGCTAAACAGAGCGTTTTAGGACTTTAAAAACTAAAATTTTGAGGCCTTAAGCCTCAAAGACACGTTCCTCACACCGTATTATACAAGATGAGATCTTAAACTATTACATTTTAATATACATTAATGTATATTACATTTTGCTGGTTCGAGGCTTCTCGATTGTACCGCACCTGTTCAGAGCCTGTAGAATCTGCAACTGTATGTGAAATTAAACTAATTACTTGATATTCAACGCGATTGAATAACACGGGTGTACCTCTCTGCTCAGTAATTAAAAAAAGTATAGTTTGCCGGCCCGGTGGCCGAGATCGCTAAGGCAGCAGTGTCGTAGAGATCTCGGACCGAAGGGTCGCGGGTTCGAATCCCGCCTCGGGCATGGTTGTTTGTGTGTGTCTGTGTTATCCATACGTGTTCTTCCTACAGTTCAATCTAATAGTGGTCGCTAATGACCTAGCTGTTGATGTGACCTTAAATTTAAAAAAAAAGTATACTTTGTATTGACAAGGGCGTATTGATTTCAATTATTAAAAATACAAGGAGGCATATAGAACAAGTCACGGAAGATAACAGGGTCTTGAAGAAAAATATATGTTACAGGCTTAATATAGAAATGGAAAAATAGGTTTAACATGCGAGACTTCTCGCGCGGGTACGCTAGTCAAACATCATTTTGCGAAACACCTTTCTTGTGACGTCTCAGGTATTTGACATCTGTGCAAGAAACGGTGTTCGGCTGTTTCGTTTATCTCTACCTCCCCTCGATTCTCTCGCTGCGATTGGGTGAATGTGTGACACAATCATTCATGCTGTAAAATCTAATACATCATTTGTAAAATGACCGATTATGAACGATTTACTGCAACAGAAAAGGTCGTTTATAATGCTGGTA
This sequence comes from Teleogryllus occipitalis, assembly GCA_011170035.1. Lineage (NCBI taxonomy): Eukaryota > Metazoa > Arthropoda > Insecta > Orthoptera > Gryllidae > Teleogryllus > Teleogryllus occipitalis. The sequence continues at coordinate 20,995 of BLKR01001559.1, forward strand.
AAAAAATACATTCGTATAATTTTTGAAAAAACAACAACAAAAGAATACCTCAATGTGGCATTTACGTCAAGTCATTCAGACCATTTAGCATTATTCGTTTAAAAAATGAAAGAATTGTTGGAGCTTACGCGTTATGCGACGTTATGCGTTTCTGAAAGTGCGGAATTTTGAGCGCATTTTCACAGAAAACTTCTGAGTTTTCGAGAATCTTTGTGACATTATTTGAAGCATATGTATTCGCAAATGCAATAATGTATACAAATCGTCGGTAATGCAAATATTAACGACGTGAGAGAGATGTCAAAAAATTACATTTGTGAAATAAACAAGAGAAAAAATGGCGTTTACGCCATCTGTCACAGTACATTTAGCACTGTCAATACCAACATTTTAAAGAAAAAATGTTGAGCAGTTTTTGAGAAAATATAGTTTTTATTAAATATATTGCACATACTTCAGACAATATTGCGTGAAAACTAAAATTTTCAAAACACTATACATGACCTTAATGAAAGGACTAATTACGGAGAACACATTTCATTTTAAGAAAAAATATCTCTGTCTTCCATTTTGTAGTTGCAGGAAGACGCCGAAAACTTTTGCAATTTTCGAAAATTTTGAGTTAACAGTGAAAAACGGACTTACGGCATCTTTAAAAGAGTACTTTACTTTATTCTTTCAAAACATTTAAAGAAAAAATTTGGAGCAATTTTTGAGAAAATTTTGAAAATGTTTCAGGGCCTTCATGCAAAGTACCCCCAATATTAAAAGATGTTTTTCAAAATTGCAGAGCTTTGAGTCGCGCTAGATCGACCGGGGAATATCCATTTTGGAAAATAATCCTACGAATAGTTTAGGCGAAAGTGTTGTTCACAGCCGGACGGAGGTTTTGAAAACACAACACTTTTTCGGTATATTACTCTGTATATACGTACGTATACGAGAAAGTGAAAGTAGGTATTGATTGATTAGTGTTTCAGGGCGCGCCAACGGCTAAGGCCATTAGTTCCGTAAGTGTAGTACATGTCATCACGGGAGGTGGCGGTGATCTTTCCCCGTGATGGTGAGATCCGTCGCCAACCTACACGTCGGCTGGCGGTGTATTTCCCTACAGCGGGGCATTGTCCCAGTCAGAATAAAATCTAAGCTCCCTGTAAGTGAGAGGCGAGGAGAGGACAATGAAGAGGAAGGAAATTTCGTGCGCGGTCCTTGGCCTGTTTGTATGTACTTGAACACTTACATTTAACGAGTAAAAGTCCATTATGAAAGCTGAAACAATAATTTTTATTTCACCATCAGCTTTGAAAATTGACGCGCTCTTCTTAACCGAAATTTTTGTTATCCGGTAAGAACTTTCAAATTCAGTCAGCCTTCATACTGCTCGTTGTGTATATTTCGCGAATGTTCATTTCCGCGTGAGATATGGCATAATATTCTGGGGAAATACATCTTATAGCTCTCAGACTCTTAGATTACAAAAAAGAATTGTACGAATAATAACCAAATCCCACCCACGTGATTCTTGTAAGCCTCTCTTTATTAATCTAGAAATTTTACCATTACTTTGTTGATTTACGAATCAGTGGTTTTTGTCAAAAATGACTTGCTTAAGGGCGGGAATATATTTTCAGAAAACGCTTCGTCTATTACTATCACACTCGACGTAGAAATCATATTCATCAGGTGACAGTGTCAACAGCTCATTACAAAAAATCACATATAATACATGTACATTATCTTACAACACTGCCAGATGACATTAAACGATTAAATTCGATAGAAAAGTTTTAATCCCAAGTGAAATCGTTTCTGTTACTTAACTGTTTCTATACAATTAGAGACTATACTGAGCATCACAAGGGAAGTAACATTAATTTTAACAGTGATATTTATTGCATTATTTACCATTTAGACTTTATAAATGTAAACAAACTGTAACAAGTATTGTACTGCAGCTTCCGGGTCAATGACCCCCATCTCGATCAGGTTTTTCGTCCGGTTTCCCTGATCCATTGATCAAATGCTGAGATGGCCCCTTGTTTTGCTTCCGGACATACATGTAACTTCATTATCTGTGCACGCATTCACTGGGGAATATAGTTATTCAAATTATCGTTCCATGTTGTCGGGGCAGGAAGTATTATTCCTTGACGAAGGACATGATGGATAAGAGCCTTAATGTATTGCTGATTTATCCTTGAAAATAGATTTTATTACATCGGAGTGAATACTTTTGTTAACAATCCTTGCAAAAAACGCTCATTTTTTCTGTATTCAAAAATCCAAATTGTATATGGCTTACAGTAGGGAGCACAGAAATTTGAAAACGTGTACAGCATTCACTTCTCCCCATAGCAAATCACACAGTTTTTAACTGTTTTTGATGTAAAATAAATAAGAACCTCATCCCCATTTATCGGTTTAAAGACGTTCTACTGTATTTTATTTTAAAAAAATTAACAAACTGACTACTTTGAGCGTTAATTTATTTTCAATGCAATAACCTCATAAACTTAAAGGTACTGGAGTATTGGATAGCATATTAAATAAAATTTAAAAAATTGTATTGGACATTCTATTTTTCAAATGTTAATATTTTCCACTACCTATAATTATGTATCCAACCGTATAAGCACTATTCATAATTATAATAATTTTAGCGAAAGCTTTCCTAATGAACTACCAAGCTGCAGACGAACGCTATATAACAATTCACCGCCCTTGGAGGTTTCACGACCATAGATTAACCATAGATTATTCATCCATGTCACAACTGTCTGAATATCTAAATAGTATTTAGTATAAATACACGCACTTCAGCCATTTTCGTTGAATAAGAGAGCGCACGTGACGTCAAAGCAAGTTGCGACTTGCGCGATATCATTGGATGATTCGGCAACGGCTTTCCAGAATAAAATTGCCGCAACTGGCAATACACACTGGAGCAATTGCTAATTTCAGCTTGCGCTTGTCAGAGTAAGACAGTAGTGTAAGACAGTCTTGTGTAAGACGCTTGCCAAAATAAAGACAGTAGCAAGCAGTTGGTGCAATGCCGCAATAACTTAACAGTGAAAATCCAGCTGTTTTAGTAATAACATTTAATTTATTACAGTGTTAAATGAGATTGTCATTCGTTCTTGAGCATTGTGCGTGCCACTTTTTGGAAAACCATTTTGTCTGATTTTGATAGCATTTTTGCTGTTTGTGTTTTCAGAAATATTATTTATTTCATTGAACACCTACATACGCAATTAATGATAAATATAAAAAGCAATCTTATTTTAGTGATACCATGGATGAACAGAGGTGCTGTTCCACGGTGATATTTTATTATATCTGCAAAGGCAAGCTTAATAATGTTTCAAAAGAAACAAGCAATGTCACACCAATTTTTAAAATCTTTCCAATGTCAAATTGACAAAGGCAACATTTCAATGAAAGAAGTATATTGTCTAAAGGACAATGAGGTGATGGAAAGAAAGGCCGATAGATCAACTGCCAAGGCTAAGCATACCTTATTTTAACTACTGAGAAATCCCTTTTCATTACTATTCTTTCAGTATTGTATAGGTGTATGGTTCTGATTTTTATGGCAATTTTACAACGCATTTTTCAGGCATAACTTTAACCACCTTACTTTACCATATTTTCTCAATATAATAAAGGAAAAATAAGCCATGTACATCAGACGCATGGTGGAAATATTTCCACCATGATCAGAAGTAAATAAAGAATAATTAACGGAATTATTCTGATTGATTTACTGTTATTTTAATATTAGGCCGTACTAGGACCTAAGCACTTGAGAACGAATCTGCGTTATTAGTATTAATAGTACGAAAAATGAAATGACAAAATGTAGTTTGAAACGGCTCTAAAGGACGTTAAATTTAACCCAAACCAGAAAATAAAAATTAAAGAAATGCGTTTCTTCTGATGGTTATTGCTCTTTCATTTTCGCGCGAAAGTACACTTACAAACATGAACTGATATATATTAACAATAATTTTGTACAATGAAGCAAACAGTCACAATACAAGTCATTTGAAACCATAGGAAATTATTATGATTGAAATTCTGGTAAGTAAATTGGCAATTTAGACTGGGAAAACGTTTTCACGAGCATCAATTAAATTAAGTTAGTCGCTGAATCCAGAAAAATTATGGCCTACTGAAACATGGAAGACGGAAGAAGCAACACGTATTATCGGTACTACAATATTCATTAAAATTAATTACAAATAATAATTTAAAAAATCGGTTTTACAAGCCCCGTTCCACGACATGGTGTTGCAGGCTGCAGTCTAGTTCCAGAGACGTAATGAATAATCAATTGTATACATTATTGTGTAACAGAAAGGTCTTTAAACTTGGTATACCTCATTACTCGCGACGTCCACGTTGCCTTCCCACTATCGGTGATATCTTAATTAACTAATGCAATATCTATAAAAGCTTAAAGCAGCTTTAAAAAAGTATTCAAAAATCATTCGCTTATGCTGACAACGTAAATTTCGACCATATTAAACAAAATTAGTATTCAAATAACTTCGGCTAAATCACACCGATCCAGCAATGTAAACATTGAACCACAAATATTTTACTGACAAAAGTTTGGTGAATGTCACTAATATCAATATCTCTTTTACAACGTTATCATTAAAGTCTGACTCACACAAAATATTCATGTCGGAAAATATGGCCCTCACTCCAAATACGTAGGAGCTGTGAACCCGGTAGGAGAACCTTTTCATGAAGGGGGAAGCTGCTCTGCAATTGCTACATTGCCATATTTCCATAGTTTATTTCCTTTCGGTCGAATTCATTGCTAGCAATGAAAGTATTACTGTCTCACAAATATAAATGAAACTTAATACGAAAATTTCTGTTGGAATGTTTTTTCTTGTCTCTTTAACAACAACATGTAATAATTTCCGTGTCATGTTCATACATTTGGCAATGTTGCAGGGGAGGAGATGGATTCGGATTTGTCGGGCGAGTTGGTCGTCTCCCTGCGCGGTATTCCAGTGCAGGCCGCTGGTCGATGGGGATGTCTCTGTACGTTATGTATGTCACACATGGCTCTTGCCGTGGACGGTGGGTCCGCGTTGTCCTGCAGAGAATATCGGTGATTTTACCTGGTAAAGTGGTATTTAGGATTTTAAATGAATAATAAAAATTTTACAGATGCTGCACTGGTTATGTTTGTATATAAATTTCGAAGTTTTTCTTCCTTGAGAAGCGTATTTTGTTGAAAAAAGATAACCGGTTCTTGACGCCCGACCACTGTAGGCTTTTGCCATTTTGAAGGGAAGTGTTGCGTTGCGAAATATGTCGGGGAGGGACGCAAAGAAGCGTAATATGACAGAAAATTTCAGCCCGTATAGATTAAGAGTATTTTCATCTGCGAAATTTTTGCGAAACAATTATATTTTCAAATTACGATATTTATTAAATGGGAAGTCGCCATTTCTCAAGGACGTGATTGCTTCGCACTTGTATATGTGCTGTTCCGTTGTAGTGATAGCTCTAATAATTTTGAATTTTAATTATGAAGTTAGTATGATGTATCAAAACTCCCTGCTTTTAGGTATTGAAGAAAATCACCCAACATGACTACTTCGTCGGAAGATGTATTATTGCAGGTAGGACAAGTTCGCTATAAAAAAGGAGACGGTACTTTGTATGTTATGAACGAAAGAATAGCGTGGATGATGGATAATCGTGATACTGTCTCAGTCAGTCACAGATATACCGACATAAAAAGTAAGTGATATATTCCACATTCCAGTGATATTAATTTTGTATTTTGATATTTCTCCAATGATACTAGTTTTAATGAAAAAAAATAAAGAAAATATTGCAGATTAAAATAATTTTGTGTAATAATTGTACTTTAATACTAGTAAATGTAAATGGAGAGCTTTGAACAGATTACCAAAATATCCATTTTAAGATGTGTTGGTTATATTGTTTTGGTACACACTTATGGGGAGATTTATAAAAGAAATGCTTTGAAAATTACTTTTTGGCAAATAATTGTTTCATTGTTGTAGTGCAAAAAATTTCTCCTGAAGGAAAGCCAAAGGTGCAACTGCAAGTTGTTTTGCATGATGGATCTGCATCAACATTCCACTTTGTAAATCGACAAGGTCAGCCAGCCCAAGTTAAAGATCGTGATGATGTTAAGGAACTTCTTCAGCACCTTTTAAATAAGTTCAAGAGAGAAGTCAATAAAGAACTTGAAGAGAAGAACAGGTAATCTCCTTGATTATGGATATATTTATATGTAGCAGAATTTGAGAGCATAAGCACTTAGTAAATTAAATGAGGAAAATTGGTATAGGCTCCTTAAAATTGGTTTTCAGATTGTGTGTATTTAATATTTATTACTCATTCTTGTACTGGGTAGGCCATCTTGTGCTGGATATGTGTAATCATGGCAATCATAATAATGAAATTCTCTCATCGTATATCGGTAAATAGTTTGATGTGTCTTAGTACTGTATCTTGTTGTACAAGTACCTTTGTTCAGTAGTATATACCCTGTGGAATAACTGGCTGGAGATGAAAATATTTTCATGAAAATAATGGAATAAGTTTATAGTCTGGGTTGGGTAGGATTTAAATTGTGTTTTAAATTCATTTTGTATTTGAATAACTGTATTTTTAAATTATTTGAAAAACTATATTTTAAATATGTATTTAAATACATAAAATAAGTGTATATAAAAAAGGAAATACTTCAAATGTTGATGAAGAAAACAAAGATAGTTTTTTTTTATTTGTTTCTGCTAGTGAATGAATCTCATTGAAACAAAAATAAAATCTTTCACCTGTTGAGTTTGGATTCCCTGCATTTTTAAATTATGAATATAAATCATTAAAAATCTTTACAATTATCCCACAACAAAAGAGTTGATTCCTTATAACTAGAGTCCGGACAAAGTCCTTTTTGCATATTTTATTTCTCTGAATATATATTTAGGCCACTTACCTCCTTATCCATGTTTACCTCAGAAATGGTGTTTGTGAGAGTTTTATATTATCTATAAATGTCTATTTTAGAGATAATTGCCTAATTTAGCCTGTAAGTGCCAATATTGAATTTTCTGCATTTTTAATATTTTCTGTTCACTCTATTTTGTTTTCTACAATAATTTTTTTGAGAAATTCCTGATGGGTAATTTTTTACCAAACAAGCAACAACCACATAAAATCTGTCAGGGTGTCCTCTGATCAAGAAACTCTATGCCCTGCGTGTTCTTGCCTGTAATTTGTCGAGTAGGCACACCATGAGACATGACACTGCGTGTTACCTTTCTGAAGCCCGTCAGGTTGCTCCAGAGAGCTGGAAATTGCTATCATTTTTTTGATCTTCGCATTGATTAGCGAGCTATCTGTTCCTTACCAAGAACACAACTGTCTTCAGAAATAGTGCTCCCGGCATCTTTTGCTTTTAGAAGGTAGAATTACACTAGATAGTTTTCTTTAATAATTTGTATTGGTTTCAAAGTTTGGTGCATGCCAGATGAGTAAATTTGCTATTCTTGTTAAGTGTGCTTGCTACAATGCCAAAAGAGTGTTTCAAGAAGTGTATTGTTAAAGAGTAAATTTGTGGAGAAGATTCACGGTGGACTGGAAATGTATGTTTGCCAATGTTGTGAAACTATGCAACAAAATATTTCTTACAACATAATAACCCTGCAACTCTGGGAAAAAATGCAGAAAAGAAAAGAGAAATGCTATTCAAACCTTCTGCTAGTGCATTCAAAAGATAGGGACAAAGAATTTCAACAATGCCATGCCGCAAACATTCCATTTTCAAAACTTGAAAATCCTACATTTATCCAGTTTAACCAACAAAATATAAAATTCCACATGAGTCATCTCTTAGGAAATATTGTCTAACTGCATTGTTTTGACAATCAAAGCAATTCAATTTGTTTTTAGAAAATTGTGTTCATCCTTTACGTAGTACGTATTACATATAAATTTTAATATTATTCAACCATAATGCCCATTCCCCTGCCTGTTTTTAAGTTTGTACTTCCTAAGAGCCTGAGTATTGTCAACTATAATGCCTGTTTTTAAGTTCCTATTTTCGACCTTTTTTAGTGCCTACATGTCCGAGCTCTACTTATAACACTAGTTTACGTTCATCCGCATCAGTCGAACGACTGTTTTCCTTTGCGGATTTTATACATTCGCCAAATAAGAGTTTATTGCCTGATACTTTGAAAGACTGTCTGCTTTAAAAGGAAATTCCTCTTATTTGAGTTAACTTATAAGATATTTTCAGAAATTCATGACCATCATTTAGTAATTTATTGTAGCTGGCAATTACAATAAATTGTTGCAATAAAAAAATAATAATAAAAAATTATTGTATTTAATGTATTTTGAGCATTAGAAGTATTTTAAATACATATTTATTTAGCTATTTATAACCTAATGTATTTTGAATATTATTTAAATACTTATTTACAAAGTATTTAAATACTAAATTTAAAGTACTATTTTGCCCAACCGTGTTTATAGTGATAGAATTTAACTATATACCCAAGCTAATCACTTAAGCGTTTCGTAAAGCCTTTATTAGTAGCAATGTATGCTTATGAATAGTTAATTGGTGCTACAAATTGTTAATTCCTTTTGGCAGAAAGAGATACAGGGATAACTTAAAATTTGTATTGTGCCCAAAATAAATTTATTCAGTTTTTCTGTTGGGTTTCAGTTTGGAATGGAAAGTTGGGCATTAAATTACTAGTTTAATTGTAATTCTTGATACGATTAGCGGAACATTTCTTACAAAAAGTGCATCTTGTTGAGTTAAAGAAAGTCAATAGACTAAATTTGAAGTACTTTCTCATTGTATCCTAACATAAGAAATATTTTCTAATGTAAGTTCTTTTTGGCTTATCAATTTATATTGTTTCAGCTGTTTGGCTGTAGTTGAAGTAAATTAATGACTTGTCATTAAACATGATATTCATGTTTGAGTTACATTACAAGAATTTAATGATAATGATTAACTTTCAGAATAAGATTTGAATATGCTTTGTGATATAGGAGAGGAAAAGCAATATGTAATATACAATTAATATTAATTGTGGGGAAAATTAAGTGGACCATTAACAGAACTTTGGGAAGACTGGTGTTCTCTCCTGCCATTTTTGTACCTCGTTGTGAGCATGTTGTATGATAATGTTAAACTGCAATGTACTGAATAATTTTTTTTCCCTCTCAGTGCTAATGAAATAGTGAAGTGTTTTGAATAGATTAGCTTTTTAGGGTATACTTGATCTTGTTGAAATATTAAGGTATACATTATATTTTCAAGAGAAGTTTCATAATACTTATTTTAGCAGTACTAGTTTATACTGTTGTGATACCAGTATTTATCATAAAAGTAAAGTGATATTTTGGTGTTATGTAACATTATGACAATTGTGTAAGTAATTGTTTAAAAAAGCTTAAATCATTCAGGGACAGTAAACAATAGTGTATTTTCATTTACAAAGTAATAATACTTACATGAAATATTTTGTCTTGCCCTGATTCTTTGATTTTATAAGATATTATAAAATGTTAATAAAATTACATTATTGTTAATGATTTATACTTTAAAATTACTGTTATAATAATTTTTATAAGCTGTGACAAAAATTCATCTCTGGAATCAGGACTACAAATGTGTAAATCTTTTCAATTATAGCTATTGTTAAATGGTAATTGTCACCACTCAGGTATGAAATTCAATGTAAAGGTAGGATATTGAAACCTATCAAAGGAGTATTGAGAAAGCAAAAATAATAAATACTTTTGAATTCTTTAAATTAAATATACAAATTTAAAAAAAATCGTGAATAAAACATTAAATCTCCTCAGATATTTGTTTGGTCCATATCTTACAAACAGAAGTGTTTACCAAATTTTGATTTTGCTCTGTTTTGATCTTCCTTGCAGAAATAGAAGGGAAAATGCACATTTGGTTTTGCATCTTTTAGAAGGAAGTCCACTTTTTGTGTATTGTCCCAGGAGTGATCTCCCACATATGATTTTAAAATTCATTCTCATCAACACCCATGATTTCCTCGGTTTCTAATGTTATTTCATCAGTCAACAATCACACTTGCTCTTCTCTTGCATTAGAGTCCGTTTGGCAACTTGGTAGCTTACTGTGCACTGTTAAGATGCAGAGAAAAGTCAGTGTCAATGCTGGGTGGCACTCGAGAGGTGGGGCACAGAGTGAAAAGGACCTGGGCAGGAAATGACCTCTTGCATTTGCGCAACTACAACACTGCAACATTGTTTACAATGTAACTTGTCAACAAAATGTTTTAGACCCTTAAAACTCACTTTTTTGAAACTGAAAACAAATTGTGTTTTTGTATACTAAAATCTAGAGACCTTTTTGGATGTTTTATGTTTTTGAAGGGTACTCACAGATTGTCAAAAACATTTGAAGTTGGGTGAGTATATATGTACAATGATTTAAAAAATGTGGAATGTTCAGATCAATCCACTACATTGTACATATTTGTGATGTGCAATTAATGATAATGGTTATTATGGATCTTCCAAATTGTTGTACTAATAGTCACCAGCTACAGAAATTGGTTAATTTTTTCGTTAATTCCTATGTTATTTTCCCAATAATTTTTCAGTCTTGTTAAAAGGGACACAAGAAATTATCTATTTAATATTGTTGCTTAGTGGTACTATCCTCTTGTATGCAATATTTTTTATGCCTTTTCAGAATCAAAATACCTAGTTTATTTGGTAATGGTTTCCTTGTATTTTACAGGTTGCTCTCAGAAAACCCTGCTTTGCTTCAATTGTATAGAGATCTTGTCATTACTCAGGTTATCACCTCTGAAGAATTTTGGTTGCAACATGCTACAAAATTTACACAAAAACAACAAAGTCAAAAGCAGGATATAGGAGTGTCTGGAGCATTTCTTGTGAGTGATTTTTTGTGACATAATGATTATTCTAATTTTTTGTAATGTTGTTACTGATTTTTAATGCTTTTAGGCTGATATAAAACCTCAGACAGATGGTTGCAATGGTCTCAAGTATAATTTGACAGCTGATATTATTGAGTGCATATTTAAAACATATCCAGCTGTACGAAAGAAGCATTTAGAGTATGTCCCTCATAAATTGTCAGAGGCAGATTTCTGGACCAAATTTTTTCAGTCTCATTACTTTCATCGTGATCGGATCAATGCTGGTACCAAAGACTTATTCACAGAATGTGCTAAACTTGATGATCAAGGTAACTTGGAAATTGAAACTATGATTCAACACACTCAAAATCAGCAAGTTTTTATAAATTGTGGATAACATTTTTTTCAGAATTGAAAAAGGACATTAATGCAGGAATTACTGATTCGCTTGTGGATATTGGTGGCTTTGAAGACAAAACTCTTGATGAAGGGTATGGAACAGGTTCCGAGAAGTTTACCTCTTCAACAAGTGGAAATGTTGTTCATCAGAATATGATCAAAAGGTTTGATTTGAGAAAATGTCAATTCTCCACTTTTAGAAAGAACAAAATGAACATAATATTTTATTTGCAGGTTTAATCAGCACTCGATAATGGTTCTAAAAACATGTAAGCAAAATGCTGGTCTTAGCAATAATGATTCTCATAATAAAAATGCAACTCCTTCCAACAATCAATTAAATGGTTCAAGTCCAGGAACCAGCTCTGCTCAACCTCCTAGCTCCAAGAAGGTATGAGGTGTTGAAATTTGTTTGAGCATTTACTTTCTGTTTTTATTTCTATTTGTTTATTAAAATAGAACATCAAATTCCCAGTGATCCATACCCTGAAAATGGAATGTTTTTTTTTCTGTAACTTCCAGTGAGGGAATCTGTACTTACAAGTTGTTGCATTGCCTATGTTGTATGCTATATTCATTGGTAAGATCTCTTTTCATTGGAGTTGTTTTGAGGAAAAGTATGGTACACTTTTGAAGGCATTTCTATTGACTTTAGGAGAATTTGATGGAAATTGTTCAGAATGATATATTTATAATTTAACTACAAAAAAATATATTACTGTAATTATGTCAAGTCACTCGTGGATTTATTGCTAATTGTTCTTAGAAAGTTGTGCCATTTCATCTTCTTCTTTGAAGCTTGGTGGTGAAAAAGACTATTTTTTGAAAATCTTTGGAAAGAATAAGTGTAAAAATAATTTAATTGCATGTTTTTTGTGCAGGGTTTTCACTGCTCTTCTTAGATGGTTAGAGCAGTGTGACGTGTTCTTTGTTTGTGTATTTGTATTTCAACTGCTTAGCTGAGGTGTTCCTGTTAATGGCATTGAGGGGAGGCATTTTGTACAAAGGGGTAGGTCCTTTCCAAAAGCTTCAAAAAAACTTTTCTACTTTGCCCAAAAAAGTGTAATTAGGGTTTTAAAAGATATTTATTAACAGGACAAATAAAAAAAAAAAAGTTACTTTTAAAGTATCACGTGAACATAAATTGAAGGGTTGTAGGGAAGGGCAGTAGTTGTCTAACTAACCCCCCTTAAATGAAAAATGACTTACTGACACCGCTTGTTCTCTAGAAGGTGAACTATTTTTGTACATTGTTCGTTTGATCAGTTTTCCTGTATAAGGTTATGAATGAAGTAACTATTTGTTCTTTTCGCTACGCTTTCTAACCACAACTATGTAACACTAACTTTATTTATCTCTGTTTTCTTAAAATGTGGCTTAAATCACTATTGTGCTGACCCCTTCAATTACTATTTCAGATTGGTCTTTTTCATCTTTTACTTTTCCTTCCCTTTCACCTTCACCCCCTTTCCCTTCCCTTTCACCTTCCTCCCCTTTCACCAGCTTTACCTTTATACTCTTAAGTTTTTTCTTGTCTGTTCCCATTTCTTTTCATAGTTCTTTAACTTTTCTTTTGATTCTCTGATCCTTTTTTCCTACTTCTCTTGATCGTCACCTTTTCTTCTTCCTCTTGTTCTTAAAAATGCAAACAAGTTTCTTCTGAAGGAGCATTGATATTGAATACCATTTTTCTCAGTTTCTTTCCTTTCTTTCTCTCTGCTTAATTTTTTAATGGCACATACTTGTTAAAATTGCAGATGAGATTATTAGAAAAGATAACATACGAGGATTTAGATGCAGGGATTAGTGAGAGCAATAATAGTGGGCCACAACTGAATCTAGATAAGGTTGAAAGATACCTGCATGGACCAATGCCTAGTTCGTCTGGTGAGTAATTTCTGAATTTACTTTAAGGGTACTCTAATCTGCAAGGTGAATTTCTTATTATTTATGTATTAACCTTAAGATCTGCTAGTGGTTGGTTAACTTCTATTTTTATTTTATTGAACTCATATTTTACTTATATATTTAGAGAACTGCTTTTATTCAGTTCTTCTGTTAAGATACATTCAGAAAATTTCTTGAATGTTCGGGTGAGAGACTCGGAAATAGATGAATGAATGGCAATGTGAAATTATTCATACTTGTTCCTGATATGTAAAGTTCTGGAATGTGCTGGGTCTTATCTCCAAAGCACTTCAATGTCAGCAGTATTGCAATAGCAAATAACTGCAAAATCTCTTAATTATTTTCCCTTGGATGAAAAGTCTCATTTTTTGTGGGGATTGAAATTTCGCTTTGCTTGAAAGCATCTTTTCAAAATTTGAAACTATTAACACTAAGTATTTATCTACAATCTATGAAGTTAAGGCACCCATCGGGCATTTCTGAACTGGTTCACAATGTTAATAACCAAGCAGAACTACACAAAAGTTCTGCAAAATAAATGCAAAATTTCATGATAATAAAAGCACTACCTGGCAAAGCAATATAGCTAAATATCAAGAACACTGCAAATTTGACACGTGGCCATAAGAGGCTCTGCTAGTGTAAGCGGGAAAATTAATACTAAACTGACAAGGCACAGCTGTTCCCATTTTATGTTCTTGAGTAATGCACTGATATTGTTTTGGCAACCTAATTATTTTTTATTACTTTCCATGGCTCCCAGTTTTAGAAAAACATCTTTGTTTAATTTTCTCGTTGGTGTCCTTTTTGAGGTACCCTTCCTTCTTGTCATGTAGTGTTTAATCTAACTTAGTTTGGAATGGTTATTTCTTCCAGAGTGTTCTGCAAAGGTGCTAATATTTTGCACATTTGCAAGAAGGTAATGATAATGCAGGGGAAAAACATTGTAGGGCCAATTCTGAGAATCCTCTCTTAATTTTAATTTAATTTTTCAGCATTTTGTGGTTCATTTTGAATTTGAGAAAGAGATGAGGGTATTTTGGTGAAGATCTGGTTATGTGCTGTGCACTGTTGAAGTGTCGTTCAGTAGAGCAGTACACTGCAAGGTGCTCAACTTCCTTTTACGGTCTTGCTACCAAACTTCTGATGTCTTAGTATGCAACATTTCAAATGCATTAAGTTCACCTGAAAGTCCCAATAATAGAAGGAATTGTTGCAACTGTTTGTTGAGGTCAATCCATTTTTATTGGTCCAGCACTGGTTGCTTGCCCATCTCAGAAAAAAATTCATTAATAATTCTTTTTTTTTCTTCTTCTTCTTTTTTTTTCTTTTCTTTTTTTTCTAGAAGTGAGGTGCCTGGTTTATTTAATTCTGGACCATCTAAAATGGAATCACCTGTGTCATGAAAATAGACCCAATTATTTTATAGACATTTTAAGGTATTCAAGCAGTTACAGTTAAATAGTTTTGGACATTTATCTGTGATTACTCTGAATTCTGTTGCCTTTGTAATGATACAATTCATACTAGTGATATAGGATCAAACTAGCAGCCTTTAAGAAAAACATACTGGAGTAGCGCTTCATGAACATATGACCATCTCACCAAATGTCTTCGGAGTCTAAATTGTAAAAGACTGAATCGAAATGTTTTTGGTCTATGGTTGAGAATAAAAGGGAGTTCTGCCTTGGAAATGTATATAACTAAAATACTTTTAGAGACCCCTTTTATGACCTAAACATTCTGAAATATACACTTTAATACGCAATTAATATTAACAATATTTCATTTCCTCCATAAACATTTCTTGATAAAATTCAGGAGAAGCATGGTTGGAATGAAAAGATATATTTTTGTGCAATCATAATATAATCTACCCTACTTCGCGAGAGAAATAATTGAAGTAAATATTTACCCTAGTGAAGTACATTGTATGTCTTGTATTTCTTCTGACTGGTTTAAAAAATGTATATCAAGAAATATCCTACATTTTCACAAGTATTTTATAATCTGTAGGAAAGAAAAAATCGCAAACTGTGACGAGCTCTTTCGAATCAATGATCGCTCACAAATAAATAGTCCATGAAAATATGAAACGTTTAGTAGAAAGGCCTCTATTTTAATAAAATATGCAAAGTATGCACCTATAATTATGTGAATATGCACTAACAGGAAAAATCTGCCAGATAGGCACAATGCACTTGCATATTTCGTATTGCATGATCCATATAGCATCATGTTGTAACCAAATGTCAAGAAATTTCACTTTGCTGTGCACTGAAGCAACAGATAAAAATTTCCAAAATCATAGAAATCTGCTTCCCAGTTATTATCTAATTTGCCAGTGTGGCTTCCAACCCACAAGAAACTAGAATTATTACTTTAACCGACTAATGTTAGCCGTTGAATGTTATGACTGGACAATTTGGTTTAGATGAGATTTATTATTTCAGCCAACTTGTGCTAGTATTTTAAAGCAATGAGTAAACAATGTAATGGATCATTATGATTAGCTGATAGAGCAATTAAATACTGGGCAAAGATCATTGCTGATTAATCACTATAACTGTGAAACTCACATTAAGTTTCAAAAAAATATAAATGTATTCCAATTGTTTCAAATTCAAGAAAATATACTCTTGAGTTCCTAAGCTTGTGCAAGTACCAGCGGCATGCCTGCTTGGAAAGTTAAATAGAAATGAAAATCTTCCCTTAAGATGTTGTAAGAGTTTAAATAACTGATATATTAAAGAAATCCCAATTGACAGAAAATATTGTAATGATAAATTATTAGTAATTGAAATTCAGTATATTATTTTTATTAGGAGTCCAAATAATAAATGAACTCGATAAATCTATAATTTAGCTCTGTACTCAAGTCAATTGGAGCTTGATGAGTTAAATTTCATTGGAAATGAGCGTTCTTGATTGTTTTGACTAGATTAATTTTATTACTTTTATTACACAGTAATTTTTTATAAAATATTTTTAATTTAATGTTTTGTGTAACATATATTGTTTGGTTAATTTTTGTTTTAATTACTAAAACAATAAACACATTTCATATTGTATGTTCACAAAATTAAATCTTTGATGTTCATAATGGCAGTTGATGCGTTGAATCCAGAAGATCTTTTTTCAACCCTGAACCAAGTGCAGAGGGAAACACAGAGTTGGTCATCACTTCATAGACAGCATGCTGCAAGCTTGGTTCACCCGGCAGCTGCTGTCAATGCTCTAGGAGAGCTGACACCTGGTGGTGCCCTTATGAAGGGTTTTCAGGAAGAATCCTTGGCTCGTAAGTACAAGAGACCTGTAAGGAAGCTGAAATTTTAAGAGATCTTATGGAAGTGGAACAATCAACCGACAGGTGTTCTTTTTATTCATGTTAATGAATTCTTGTACATGGCGAGGAAAACATTTTCTTCAGTTATTGCTGCTATGTTTTCTAAAGTTAATATCAAGCACAAAAATGGTTCAATGTATGCTGTTGCAACAGCACCTACTTCCTTAATTTATTGGTAATGATTCTGTAATATTATAGTATTGCATCATTACAAGATTTTTCCTTCTAACAGTTCAGTCCACTAAAAATCTGATAAAGGAAACTTTAAAACAGTGCAAGAGTACAAGAGCTTTGAAAATTCAAAACTCTAAATGAAAATATCTTCAATTGCATCAAGTATGTGATCTATTCCTTCAGAAATATTAAAGGGAAAAAGCAACGTTCAAACAAGCATATGAACAGTATCAAAAATATTTGCCCACACCATGATTTGAACTCTGGGACTATCAATCAAGAGTAGAGTTGTTTCCCTACATTATTGTATTGTGTATCAGAAGCAGTCCATTTGTAGTGCTAAAATTTATTCTTAATTTTGCAGCGATTTTAATACTCTGAAAATCATGCGAGAACTATTGTTTTGAATAAAATATACGTGATATGCTTTAAAAATCTAATATTGAGGAATTGGTTTCATTATGAAAGAAAATATTGGTATGAATATAGAAGTGTATGGTGGGTTTGATTAAAAAGGCACTTTTATAATATTTTCAAATTTTAAATTTTTTAATGAAAATTGGATATACGACATGTTATTAAGTAAACTGGATTAATTTGAGCAAAAAATTGGGCCAAATACACAGTTTTCACCAACTGTGTTGTTTGTCCACGCTACAAGAGGTGTGCACTAAACTGTTCTGAAGGTCACTCGTGTGCCCTTTCATCTGAAGGCCCTGCCTTCTCACTCTCACTTTCCTCCCCACCACCAGCTTTACTCTATGGGAACTTCTCTCAGCTTATGAACAGAGCCGCTTATCTGAAGTCAATTGAGCAGTCCTGGATTAAGTGCTAGTGTTGTCCAGATGGGCAGACGTATGTTTTGAGAAACCTTTATTATTATTTTTTTTTAAAATTTTTTTTTGTATCACATTCGCTCAAAACTGCTATTTTGGCCAAAAGTGTGTAATTACTAATTTTGTTAGATTTCATAATGGTTCATTAACATAACTGCCTGACTAGGAACTCCCTTCCCTTCTATTATGTTAACGGTGCAATGATTAATCTACTTACTATTTCGGTAGCAGTTACATATTTTTTTATCAGCTTTTCAATGGTGTTTCAATGAGTGTTTTTTCACTCAAAAGGTTTGTGTTAATTTTCTTGTAACTCCACTAGATGGAGCTGTAGAACAAAACTAAATAGTCAGTCAAATGCAACTTGCAACATGCATCAGCATTTTTGAATCTATATTGTTAAATAACTCATAAACGAAGTTTTCTAGGGCATTAGAAACTAAAATTTTGAGGCCAAAGCATCAAAATTTTCTCACACTGTAATATACAAAATGAGATCTTCCTGAACATTCTGTTACATTATTGCTGGTGTGTCGCTTCTTGATATTACCCCACTTCCTCAGAGACGTGCAGAATCTGCAATTAAATGTGAATCAGAGAGAGAGAGAGAGAGAGAGAGAGAGAGAGAGACACAGTCAGGCAGATTAAGATGGGCAGAGAGGGAGAGGGAAGGAGACAGAGGGAGATGATGGGCAGAACGTTGAATTGAATTGAATTGAATTGAATTGGCCTTATTTTACGTGGCGAGACTCAGGCCATGAGGCCTGCTCTTCCGTCTGACCACGCAAATTCCGCTACGCTCCTTTCAGCAACCATGGGAGAAAGAAGGTATTACTTGGGCGACGAAACAGGCGATTTGAATTTAGCTCAGAGGCGTCATTTAGGCTTGAGGATCTTTTACATGCAGTAAATCTACTAACATGGGACAGCCGGCTTTACTTCCCCTCCGAAGGAAGGCGTACGAGGGATTTTTCCGCCCTTAAAAATCCACGGCATCGATCGGGTTCGAACCCGCAAACTTGGGTATAACAGTCCGATACGCTAACCGTTACCCCATCGCTGCCGCAACGTTGGCCGGGTTCTGTTAGTAAAGTATAAATTAGAATATTTATTACAATATATGCATTACATATAAATTGTAGCAATAAATTATAAAAATATTACATGTAAATAAATTGTATCCAGTTTGCTCTGTTACTTAACGGTGTAATTTGTAGTGTAATTAATGTTATCGTTTGACTTCAAAATGTAAAACGAGTTCTGCTCAAGAACTTGTTGGTGTACTATTGACATCTGTTAAATATTCCATGCACGAAAAGTGAAAATTATTAAAATTCTTGTGTCCTTCTCTATTAAGAAGGAACAATTTTTTGGCTATTCATCCTACGAAGAGATTCTTGATTAAAATATTGCAATTATTATCCATTTATTAACATTTCAACAATGCAACGTTTTGAGGCTCAATTTGCTCCATCAGGCTGAAACAACACTTTCTTCTTTAACACTGTACATTCTGTATAAAAGCATATACAGAATCTCCATCTTATTATAACTTATATCAAATTCAAAATGAATAAAAGTAATTTTTTGTTCTTGGTTGATTGGTTTCGGACACTATTATTTATTAAAAACTATTAACTGCTGCAACTCTCAAGTCGAATAAATTTCAACTTACAATCACATCAAATCAAAAAACATCAAGGTTTTTTAATTATTGAGTGAAATTATGTCTCTTAGCAAATGACATATTGCACTTATGCTGCATGCTGCTTAAAATAGCCTTTGTGACTTCAAACACATTAGAAAGAATTATGTTAAATTGAAAACGACCAGTTGGTGAAACCTTAGCCAACATGATGAGAGACATTCTACACTATTTATTGCTGAATAAATTAATTAAAAGCACATGCGAAACTGCTATCAGCTCTCATTGGCTCTTGGCAGTGAAAGGATTAAAATTCAGTTACTCCAGACTGCTGTACATTGTGATCAAAACTAATAAAATCTCCACATAAAAAGAAACAGATTGTCTTTAATGTATCAGGAAATATTATCACGATATATTATTGAATACAGACAGTCATATTGAAGAACTTTCAAAATAGCATACTTCTTGGAGGTATGCCGAACTCGAATATGGACTGGAAAAGGTTACACAGTCATCATCGCTCTGTGTCCAGGCAGTAGAAAAATTTAAGTGTTAAAGGTGAATGATAGTGCAGAACACACCGAATTCAATGGCAGAAGGGCTAATATGATTTAAACTTTCGAATTTGTAATAATTAAGTGGTATGTATTGTTTTCAGACGTCTTGCACCTGAACTTTTTGAACTCCTTTTGTTATGAATTTTTCAAGAGATGCCTAAAGAGTTAGAATAGAAATGGCAATATTATATTACAATATTATGTAACAATTTTTTATTAATGAGGAAGTATGTTCTATTGTAGCCCCAAAACCCATTTTCGGGTAATATTTGAATTTAAACTAAAAAACCAAAATGTTTTAAAAAAAGTTTATTTAAGACATATTTTAGCGTACTTTTGTCTTGTCTAAAGCATGCTTTGCACATCTCAAATAGAATTTAGAACCTTGATATTCAAAGTTTAGGCATTAGGTGTGGTCATACATATATTCTCATTAGAAATAAGCGATAATTTTGCATTTGAATGTTTGTCTAAGTGTTTGTATTATGTGTCTTTCTAGAACTTGTACCTGCTGATCTCGAGAAAGAGTTAAAAAATCTCTACATGTCTATGTGTGAACTTCTGCGACATTTTTGGGCCTGCTTTCCACCAACAACGTCAGCTTTAGAGCAAAAGGCTTCCCACATGCATGATGCTTTGCGACGTTTCAACTCATCTCGCCTTAAGCCATTTGAGGTATGCAATTTTTGGCAATTTTTGTAATTCGGACTGTAATGAAATTGGCTTGAATAATAATTTGCTGTTTTTTCTTTTTTTTTCTTTGCAGGATCGAGTATTGCGTGAATTCTCCCCATTGAGTCAGCATCTTACTAGTCATCTGAACCAACTATTGAATGCTGCATTTCGCAAATTTGCAACGTGGCAACAGAGAAAAATGTTAATTCCTAGGTAGCAGACATATAATTACTTGGTTTGTGACAACATTTTTCTTTTGAATGAGAACTTGTTTCTCTGAAGTGATGTTTTCCAGCAGAAATATATTTCATTTAAAACATACATTGCTTTGTAAGGAAAGATGTATAACGGACATTGCTTTGCAGAGAAGGTTCTGTGTTAATTGTTGTATTTTATTCAATATTGTTAAGTATTGTTTTGTTGGCCAGAAAATGGTCAGTATTTTTTAATGTTAAACTGGTCACAAGTCATAAAAATTTGTTTTGAAGGAGCAGATCATGCCAAAGTAATTATCTATATGTATTTCTGTTTATTGTTGGCTGGAGAGTATTTTTGGTGATTAATATGAAATAAATCGTGCCAAATCAGAATGGTGTCTTAAGCCCCTGCAAAGTGGAGGAATATCTGTAACAACTAAACCTCCTACCTATTTTTATAGTTAGTAAAGGCAACCTTGAAAATCAATTTGATCTAATACCTATTATGCATGGAATAAGTATCTGATGCTGCACTTGTCTTCACACTGGAATCATGTACATTTACTGGTCCTGTTAATATGGTAGTTTGCTGTAGTGTGCATTTTGATATAATTTTCACCATTTAAAAACAGCACAGTTTCATGAACTTATGTATGTGAATAGCATTAATATTTGAACTTGCAAGTCTGCAGAATCTTTTCTTTTGCAGTATGTTTTATGGATGTTGGTTAAAGTTTTGATTAATGTTCAATCATAAAAATTATGGTGTTTTATGTTAATGGCAATGAAGAAGTAGGGTTTGTTAATTACTTAAATATTATTGATTTAATAATCAGGTTCTTGAAATGGTTGCTTATGTAATTGGAAAATTTGTTATGAAATTACATGAACACTTCTAAACTACTGGAAGATAATTTCTCATTAGTAGTAATCAAGGTCTCTTGTGTGAAAGTCAGGAGTGCAGCTGTTTGTATTTAGTTTGTGTAATACCTGAATGGAATTACTGCATAACCTGAATGTTTCCAATATGCATGACAATGCATTTCATGTGATGTAATGAGTATTGGTGTTTTGTGGTTAAAAATATTAATGGTTTTTTGCAGACTTATGAATTGTTTACACAGAGGTGTTTTTGTCCTTAAATGAATGTTAATTCTTATTTGAAGAGTAACATCTCATAATTCAGGTTATTGTGATGGCAGAACTAGTATTTTATTGTAATATGTTTATGGGATTTTTGGAAAAGTGATTTTCGACGCACAAAGCAGGTACCATATGCACCCAGCAGGAGGTGTGTGTATGTCTAAGTATGTCCCTTGTGTGTTGAGTATTTTGCCACACTAATCTCAGGTTGTCAAATATTGCCTTCAGAAGTTTGCAAATGAGATGTTTGTAAATGAAATTGTGAAATTTGTACCAAATGTATTTATTGCACCCTGATAAAGTTAGTTACTATATATATGGCGTTTTATTTATTAACCCTGACCTGTCAGTTAAAAGAAGTCGAGGGATGTGTGCTTCTCAAAAGAGCTATGGGTAGTGTAGGATTGCTCACGAAATATTAAATTTCCGCCAAAACATTTGAAAAATGGCGGTTTTTCTCAATGATCGATAGATGGCGCATCCTGTTGTTGACTAGGAGCCAATATGGCGGCGTGTAATGTGAAGTACTTGGCATTGTCTGAAAGATTTATTAAATAACACTCGCGGTGTTTATTGTGGAGCGCGGTTTTGAGAAATTTGAAGCGTATTGACCATCCTGCAAGGTCTTGCTAGCTTGAAGACGTAAGTACTATACGTCTCTTTGTGGGAATGGTGTCACTTAACGAATGGGATTGAAGCCATGTTTATAGTATGCGGAATGAGAGAGCCTTCAGGGAATATGAATTTAAAAGGTAGTTCTTTGCATGAAAATATTCGGCATTTGGTTTGGTCTAGAATAATATACTAGTAAAGATTTCACGTCCTTTCATCAGTGTAGTGGTGGAGGCTGAGTATGGATTGGTGATGGCAGATGTGCTTTTATGTTTTGATTTTGCCGAGAGTTCACATGCTTGTTTTAATCAATTCATTGCGTTTCCTTATTAACATAGAGCAGTTAGCTGTTTAATTCACCTTAAACGCCTTTCTATGACCTGCGAATTTATTTATCGACGGAATCGAGGTAGAATCACCGTTGACATGTTTAATATTTTGGAATTTTACAATAGCCACTCTTTACCATGTATCTTAGCTGAACACGTATTTCTTCTTTCATAGGCGGAGTATTTCATCAAAATAAAAATGCTGAGAAGCACATGCTTGTGAAGTGAAGAATAGAACAAGATGTGAATAATGATCTGCTATCACCCCAACTTCCTATTCTTTGTTTTCTTGTATTGTTCATTTTCATCCAACAGCAAAATGTCATCTTGTGAAAGAATTTAAGGGAAGAATATTAGATCTGACACATTTCAAGCGACTCCATTCAGGTAATGGATCCAGTGGGGCCATGGTCCGCGTACGCAGCATCTTATAACCGCCTGGCTGGGGCAACAGGCGGCTTTCAAGCCAGTCCTGCAAGTGGTGGAGGTGACTTTGTCACCTCCCATCATCACTTGGCCACCACGGGCAACACAGGCCTAGGGAGTCACCAGCCACCTGGTGGCGGGGTGCCTTCCACTACTTCTCAGCTGTTGCTGCAAGCTGCCCATACCACTGCCACTTTGGCTGGACAGTTAGGTCAGCTTTCTGCTGCTGCACCTGGGTCCACTCCTTCTCCTTTCAGTCCTGGAGGTTTCTTAACTCCTCCTTCTGTTGGCTATGATTCAGTTTTCTCCCCACTTTTCCATCATGCAAACCCAAAGCCAGCACATTATGGTTCCTCAATTAATGTCAGTCAGCATAGGCAAGCACTGGCACAAGCGCAAGCAGCAGCAACCAAGTCAAATGCAGTGGAACCAGAACTGTCATCTATCAGAGAAAACTACAGTTCGGCACATCAAAGTATTGCTGCTGCCGCTGCTGCTGCAGCTTCAAGTAATTCATTTTTTGAACATCAGGCCTCCTCCTCATCATCATCTTTACCCTGGTCTCAAGGCACATCCCAACTTCCAAGCCCATTTGGAATTCTACCTCACGAAACTGTTGTTACATCTTCTCAAGGAACAGCATCAACAAAAACTAATTCATCGTCATATGAAAGTACATTTAATGCTCACTTTGTTGCTGCACAAAGTTTAAACCATTTAAATTCTCAATTGTCAGCTGCATCTGATTTCAATAAATCTTCAAATAGTTATATTGAAAATTCTAACAAAAAAACCACAAGATCTCAATCTCCTAGTGTAACACCAGTAAAACCTGCTGTATCATCTGCATCTGTATCTGGGGGGAACTCATTCTATTCTCAGAATTCATCCACAGCTTATGCCAATTCTGATTCTGTTTCATCACGAGGAAACTGTACAACTCTCTCTGGAAATTTCAGTAGTAAATCGCAACATAATGCTTCTTCGACAGAATACACTTCGAATACCAAAAGCTATACAACCAGCTCATCATTGTCCCAGCAGCAGTCGTGCATTGTATCAACTACAACATCATCTTCTGTATCTTCAAAAGACTACAGAGTTCCTCACCCTTCCTCAAGGTCATCCAACTCTGTATTTTTGAGCAGTGCATCTGGGTCTTCAAGACCTCAACAGTCAGCTGAAAAGACATCATCTAGAAGCCAAAATTTTGTGCCCCCTACAAGTAAAGCATCTGTGCATCATGGTATTCAAACAAAGGCACAGACTAAAATTTATCCTGATTTAGGCACATCAGATCATACCCGTCGTAGTGACAATGCACATGAATCTAGTCAGTCCTCTCCTATTAGTTTTGCAATGATGGATGCAGTAGCACATCGACAGGGATTGAATTATTCTGGAGCACAGAGCACCAGTTCTTGCGGAACAGGATCTAATTCTGCAAAGGTTCCACCTAGTGGTACTCACCGCAATTCTAATTCAAATTTACAGCAATTTCAGCATGTATTGTCCTCGCAAACACCACCTGTTACTGCTGCACCCACAAGTACATCATATTCCTCCCGACATTATTCTGCGCTTGCTGGAAGTGAGTCCACTAGTGATTATCACCACAGTAATCGAAATGTGAAATCCTCCAATACTGCAGATTCTTCTTATTCAGAGCGACTTTTGAATTCAAACAATTCTTCTCAAAATAGTCCTGATTGTGGTGTGGTGGTCCCTCGTCGTCCAAGCCCACTTCAGGCACATTCTCAAGCATCTCCACTTAGCCATGTACCGAGCCCAGGATACCCTTTGTATAATAGTCCAATTGCTTCTATGTCTTCGCCTTCCCCTTTGCAACTTCACTCGGATACCTCTGCAAATCAGTGTTCTAATGGGAACAACAGACAACATAACAGTAATCCTTCCTCCCAGCAGGTGACTCCTGCATCTCCATTGGATGTGAGTGTGCCACGACCATCGTCCCAAAGCAGTCAAGTGGCATACTCATCGGTGATAACAAGGGCGCTTACATCAGGGGAAGGAAATACTAAATCTTTCAACAGCGAAACACGATCCCAACACCATCAACATCAGGAGTTTCCTCAGAAACAGAATTGTTGGGACTCTGGAGATAGGCAAGTTTCCAGCACTAGAAATGCAGGCAAGTTTACTGGCAATTCTGCGAGTTACAATACTCCAAGTAATGTAGGTCTTGATAACCCCTCGGTGCCTCCACAAAATCAGTCAGGTTCTCAAGTAAGAGCAGTTTCAAATATCACAGAGCGTCAGTCAGCATACTTTGACTCGAATCCTGGGCAGGTTACATTGCAGGATTTGAGTAACTGCCGCGGTGATCCAATGACCATTGTTAAAAATTTGCAAACCTTACACCAGCCATGTCAGTTACAACAACCTGGTTCTGCATCCCAACCGTTGAAATCTGATGACCGCCCATTAAGTAAGACAAATAACAATACGAATTCTAGTAGTAATAGTGGTAGCGGTAATAAACGCAGAAAAAGTGGAGAGAAAGCTAATTCTAATGTAGCCAACAGTGTTCCTAATACTTCCACTCCAGAGTTTTATGCTAGAGTACCACCTCCTGCCCACCATAACACCCACTCTTCTAATCAACAAACTCAGAATGGGGCATACTTTGATTTTGAGAGGTGGAATCTCCCCCCTCCTCCACCAAAAATGTTTGGTGGAGGACCAGGTGCTTTTGGTTCCCAAACGTCTTTACACCATGGCTCCAATTTTGTTAATAGTGCTCATCAGCACCCGTCTCTAATGGTCCCTAATCCACATCATACAGCTGCACCTCTGCCGTATTTTCCTGCATTCCCAATTCACACTCCAGGTCAGCCACCAAATCAGCATCCCTCTCATGAATTTCAGGCATCAGTGAATTCAACCACAAGACCCAATTCTGAAAATCAACCGGGGAGTGAGAACAGTAGTTGTACTGGGCCTAACTCCGTCGATGATCATCCGAAGGTAATTGTTCCAAATATTGAAGAAGAACTAGGGTTCCTTGCCGAAGTTAGTGATTCTCCAGTGACAACAACTGCGAGTAACAGTGTTAGTGCTCCTGTGAAGTCAGTGTATAGTAATACAGCGGGTAACAGTTCCAATACTAAAATGCCTGAGAAGAAACCATTCTCATATTCAAATCCAGCATCGGGCTTCATGGCAAGTTACATGAAATTTCTTCAGGGGGAAAGAGATACATCACCTCCACAGACCAAAAGAGGTAATAAAGCATCGTGGGCCAAAAACAAGGCATATCATCCTCCTCCAGAAACTCCTAAAGTGACATCCACCAGTGTGACCTCCACTACAGCTATTGTTACTTCTGCTGCTACAAGTGCCCCATCAACATCAACATCTACCTGCAGTGCCACAATTGCTAAAACATCTACCGAATCCCAGCCATGTGCTTTTAAACCTAAAGAAACTCCGGCATATGACCCACAAGATGATCCAAGGTATTTTCCTTTGAAAAAAGAAAGAAATGGGACTTTTTCAGATTCTGATGATGAATTTGAGCCCTGTAGTAGTGAAAGTGCGAAGAAAAAAGAGCTTCTGAAAGTAAAAGAGGAAGTGAAGGAAGAACTTGATAAACCTGTAGATCCTCCAAATGAAAAGGATTCTAAAAACAAGAAAGACAAGACAAAATTAAAATCTGGGACAAAAACCTCTTCAAAATCTCAGTCAAAACTGCAGACAAATCCAAATTCAAAAACTGGATCACAAATTGTTACAAATCAGGGCAGTATTTCTGATTCCTCTTCTGGCAGTTCAGCAGAAAATTCAACCTCCAAAATTTCAGTTTCTGAAGTAGCACAGGAGGCAATAATACCAGAAACTCGCTTGCCTGATGATCATTCAAAGAGTGGACCAAGCAGTGATAAGGCTAGTGGAGGAGAGAAAGCAAAAAAATCATCTGGCAAGACTCGAACTGGAACGAAGAAGAAAAAGGAAATGGAAGAAGGTAATGTTTTTCATTTTTCTATTATTTTATTGTTTAATAATTTCATTTCGTGTAGTTTTATTTTTAATTTCATGGCCAAGACTTATATATTTGTTGAAAATTTTCTGAATGAAAACTTTTTATTCTACCAAAATTTCTTATAGAAAATTAAAAATAGGTGAATATATTGACTTTATTCGTGACTGATAGTTCAGTATCAGTTGATAATTTGTGAAGGGTTTAGGTCAAACACTTTGTTTCGTGTCATTTCTGAAATTGTTTTCCAAACCATGAAATCCTGTTCAGAAACACAAGAAAACTATATTCATTATTCAAAATTGCATCAAAATTTGTTTGCAGTATGCAAGAAATTATTCTCCTCTCATTCTTCTTTTTTTAACTTTCTTATTAAGTATGTCAAAATATTAATTTTACTTTTCTCATTGCAACATTATATGAGCAAATTTACCCTGTATAATGAGGTTACTGAAATAAATAAGTAATTAAATAAAATATTGTAATGAATATTATTCAAAACGTTAGAGGATGTAACTGATGTGTAAAATTTACAAGTGAATATTAGTATAGTTAAATTTTGTGTATTAAAATATTGTTTAGAAGTGAAATTTAACCACAACAAACATGTATAAACCAGTACAAAAAACAACAAAAGTACAAAATAAAGTAAACTGACAATAAAATTCAAACTTCATTTCTTAGTATCGATAATACCAATTTCATCACGACATGGAAAATTGACTGAGTTAGCTCAGAGCCAGCATTACCATTGCCTGTGCAGTGACTGGGAAGTCCTGGGTTTGGGTCCTGACAGTCCTGGTGACTTTTTGAGACTAGGTTGAATTTAGCTGCTATCTGGAGAATTCTACTGGTCAGCTGCTCTGACTGGTAGTTTCCCATGGTTTCTTCAATTACTATTATGTATAGTCCAGGGAAGTACCTGAGAAACAGGCAAGGGACTATGTCCCTTTCTTCTAAGTTGCCCCCTTCCTCCCTTACATTGACACTGACACTTACATGCACTACTCTTATCACTCAAGACAGGAGACCAGTTGGGTCCTGGCTGGGGGTGGTGCCCTGCCGGGGGAGATATCTGGAGGAGGGATATCCCTGCTAGCTCACTTTTAAGTTGACACCGTATCTCACCATCTAGTGGGGAAAGAATGTTCTTCAATTCGACTTTTCAAATGATGAAAGTCAGTATTTTATATTGACTTAAATTTAAAAAGTGGTATAATAAATCCCACATAACCCCAAAAATACCCACTGAGTCATATTTTAAAAAAGAAAACTTTTTTCCAATCTTGATTATAATAGACTTTTGTAGCTTCTTTTTGTTTAATTTACACTACTATTACTTTTTCTTAATATTAGTTTCTAGCAGTTGTTAATTTGTTGGTTTTGCCTGGATTTTCAGAAAATCTTCCAAGAAGAGAAGTGTCAAGGCGAAAAGCAAAAGAAAAAACATTAACTAACTTAAAAAGTTTAGATCAACAGGCTCTTCTTGATGAAGAATTTGAAGTTGACGAGCCGGAGTTTATGGACTCTGATTCAGATCCGGCTTGGACTCCAGCAAAAGTAAGTAGAACAACTTGGGACTCTTGATCACCCACTATCACATCTGTTCCTTTATTCAATAATTTTGCTTTCTCCATATTGTTTTGAATCTTAAAATGGGGTTTGTGATTGGCTGTTGCATAATTGCAATGAGAGTAAGATGGCAAACCAACAGGAACGATTTTGTTAAAACATTGTGGTCGTCAAAATGAAAGCTTAGTATTTAAGTCTCTCCTTGTCTGCAATCTCATCTTGTCTGTAGTTGTCATGTTCAGGAGTGAAGGTGTTTTTCCTTCCTTATAAAAGAGTGGGTAGAATTTTAGAAAACACTTTTTGTGAATGAGTAAATCATATATGTGGATTTTAATTGTGGAAATGAGAAAAAACATCTTATCTTTCCAATACACCTTCCTAGCTCACCTATTTTTGTTCATTTCCTTTGGGATTAATACACATGAGGTTGAGTCGATATTATCCTCTGATGCATATAAAAGTTCACCCTAAAAGGTGGCATTATTAACTCAGTTTTCTCAATTTTGGACTAATACTGTTTTTCCAAGAAACCCTTCAAATATGGAGGGATTTTAAATGTGTGGAAACAATGCAATAAAATATTTGAATTTACAGACTTTTGCACAAAAATTATTATATTGAATAATATTGTATGATTGAAATGGGAAAATTATTTTTTCCAATGCTTTCTCATATATATAAATAATTTTTTAGGGAAACTTGTTTTTTTAGGGAAGATTTTTCTTATTTTATGGATGAAATGCTTGGGAGGAAGAATGCTACATTTACTATCATGAGGAAAATCCAAGAACAATGTGCATTTGCTAATAATCAGTGAGATATTGGATGCAAAAATTATAAAACTCTTATGAAAAAGTTAAACTCTTATGAAAAAATAGTGGTATCAGTAAGAAAAAACAATTACAGTTCAACGCCCTGTACTCCTGCATTATGAGAGGACATGAGGGTGACAGCTAGTGTCTGCTTACTACTTGAACTTGTGTTTAAACCAGGACTTCCGTTCCCAACCAAATGCTTGAGATTTTCCCTTACCCATTCTGTCTCGTGTAGTTGCCTTTATAGGTTGATTTTCTGAATCAAGCACACTGTTTTAAAATGCACGATGTATTGAAGAAATCAGACTCGGAAGATTTTATTTTTCATTTTGCTTCCTTAAGGGGGAGAGAATCCTTGTAAAGGGAGAAAAAGAAGAAAAACGAACGGCACCTCTTTTTTTGTCACTGTTGACCTCTTGGAACTGTATGTATCCCCTTTTCTTTAGAGAGAAAGTTTCTTCTCAGTTTGCCCAATTCCTTCCAACCCCTTCCGTCTGTAGATGCCTGAAGGACCTAATAGTGTCGTCTCCATAGTATCCCTCCAGTTTCGGGGGATCAATCTTTCCAGTGGACAGCTTACGTAACTCCTACCCACAAGTAGCCTGTAGGCCAGGCCTGCCTAACTGGCTTCAAAAGAGCGTGATTGCCCAAGGTGGCTCAGTGCTCTGCTCTGAGCTGAGACGTGAGTTTATTTATTTATTTATTTATGTTACGTCAAAAAACAGTTAAAACTGCGTATGACATGCTATGGGGAAAAGTTAATTGTGTGCACATTTTCAAAATTCTGTGACCCCTACACTAAGTCATATACTAAGTTCCCATGTAATAAAATCTATTTTCAAGGATAAATAAGCAATAAATTTTGGCTCTTATCCATGTTGGCCTTCGGAATAATACTTCCTGCCGCGACAACATGGAGAAGATAATTTAAATAATTGTATTTCTCACTGAATTCTAGAAGACGTGCACAGAAAATGAAGTTACATTTATGTCCAGAAGCAACACAAGGGGCCATCTCAATGGATCAGGGAAACTGAACGAAAAACCTGATCAAGATGGGGGTCATTGACCCGGAGGCTGTAGTACAATAGTTGTTACAGGTTGTTTATACACATTTATACAGTCCAAATGGTAAATAATGCATTATGTATCATTGTTAAAATTAATGTTACTTTTCTTGTGATGCTCAGTATAGTCTCTAATTGTATACAAACAGTTATGCAGCAGAAACGATTTCACCTGGGATTTAAACTTTTCTATCGAATTTAATCTTTTAATGTCATCTGGCAAAGTGTTGTAAAATAATGTACATGTATTGTATGTGAATTTTTTGTAATGAGCTATGGATACTGTCACCTGATGAATATGATTTCTATGTTGAGTGTTATAGTAATAGACATGGGCATTTTCTGAAAATATATTGCTCTATTCTTTTGTTTTCTCAAAACTTAAAAAAGATGTCATATTGTCAACTAGCTTCTCATGTTGTTAATATTTACATTTGCGGCAATTTGTTCACATTACTGCATTTAAGAGTAAACAAGTTTGAAATATTGTTGTATAAAGTGTCTCAAACTAGAAATCGAGCTCAAAATTTTTCCGTGAAATTTAATGAAAGTGAGTTTTCTGTGAAATCGAGCTCAAAATTTCGCATTTTCAAAAACTCTCAAACGCCATTTTGACCAAGAAATGGCTCCAAATTTTTTTTCAAACTTTTAAGATAGTGCTAATTGCAGTGTTTAAGATGACGTATAATTAATTTTGGTGTACTCTTTTTTTTTTAAAAAATTCCACGAATGTAATATTTTTGAAAGATCTCTCACATTGTCAATATGCACATTTGTGTGTTGTGAGGACTTTGTATACATTGTTGCATTTGTGAGTTGAAGTGCTTCAGATAAATTCAATTGAAGTTTTTTGATAACAAAAGATTGCTGTGATAAGATTGCTGCAAGCTTCAAATTCCGCATTTAAACTAGGGCTTATACGAATTTTTCTTAAAAACAGTTCCAGATTTTTCAAAAAAATTTTCCATAAAAGACGAGGAGTTACCTTTTTTAATATTTTGAAAGTAATATTTTGAATCTGCCATTAGGAAACTGAAAAAATGAGAAAACTCCAAAAAATGTATTTTGGAAGGCGATAAATGGCGGATGGCAAGAGGACAGAGCAAGACTAAATCAAGTCCAGACCAAAGAAAATAGAAAACTAAGTAGTACGAGAATGTCTGTGCCATTATGTAGCACCACTAGTTATTTTTGCTTCCAACTCTTCTTCAGAAACTGTGCCAACTCTGTATGTTGGCTTTTGAATAAAATTAAAATGACAAGCAATAATAAGTTAACAAAATCTATTATAATCATATTTGTTTTTATGGTAGTTATATATAATAGTATTACCAATTACTAATTCTAGCTTGTTCATTCACATTGTGTAGATTCAAGTAAATGTGTATTCAAGTAAATTTGTATATTATTTCATATTTCTTTGTTTGTTTCTTACATTCCAACTTTTGTTTTACGTTGACAAATTAATATTTTAGAAATTATTTAAAATTTATTTGATAATCCGTATTTTTTGTCTGTGTTGTGAGGAACGTATTTGCATTCTCAATATATTGATGTATTTTTTTTTCAAGCAATCTTACAAACCTTAATCAAAATTACCCCAATCAGATTTTCTCTCTTAAAAATACAATTTAAATGTAATATGAAGGAGAATATGTGGGAGCCCGTGAGAGAGCAGCTGAAGTTTTGTGAATTTTGTCTCATTGTTGGGACATGATTTAGCTGTATGAAATGCTGTTATAATTGTGGCCATCCTGGATGGCCGAGGTGGCTAGAGTGTGTGTGTGTGTGTTGGTCTGAAGGGTTGTGAGTTCGCGTCCTACCGGGGGCATAGTTGTCTTTCATGAATGTGGGCTGTCGCAGAGGCCTTGAGAGTTCGCTGACTACAGACCAAGGAGCCCTCACCTAATGTTCTACTATTTGTAATGAGTTTTACAAAAAATGATGACTGAAATGTGTTAATTCGGAGAGAAATCGCGGTATAAATAGTATTAAGTAACCATTACTAAGGGCGAGAAAGTATGCGCTGTTTTAGTATCTCTAGTCTCTAATTTGTAATTGTATTTATTTTTATTTTTTAATTAAAAAAATTAAATTTGTATGTAAAAATGTATTTAACTTGTATTCTATTAATTCTCATTTGTAATCACATCAATTGTGTATTGTAATGTCTATCATGTGTATGTAACTAGCAGAACTCGGCACATGTCCTGCTCTCTCTCTCTTTTTACTCTTTCTCTCTCTTTTTTCACTCTAACTTTTCCCTCTCTTTTTCCTCCTCTCCTTTGCCCTCTCTTGTCCTTCTTTCCCTCTCCTTCCCTCCCTCTTTTTCACTTCCTTTTTTCCCTCTCCCCCTTTTTCACTTGACTTTCCAGTCTCTTTTCTCTTTCCCCCCTCTCTCCTTCTCTCTCTCTCTCTCTCTCTCTCATGCTTCCCTTCTCTCTTTCCTTCTTCCCTTCTCTCTCTTTCCTTCTTCCCTTCTCTCTCTTTCCTTCTTCCCTTCTCTCTCTCTCACTCTTCCCTTCTCTCTCTTTCCTTTTCTCACTTTCCTCCTCTCTCCCTTCACTTTCCCCCTAACATTTTTCTTTCTTTCCACCTCTCTCTCTCACTCTCTCCCTTTCTCTTTTTCACCTTTCTCACTTTTCCGCCCTTTCCTTTTTCCTCTCGCTCTTTTCTCCTCTTTTCTTCTCTCCCTTTTCCTCTTTTAAAAATTTGTTAATGTATTGAAGATCTCTTACAGTCTTGTCTCATTCACTCGCTCACTTTTCATATTATGAGATTTTTTAAAGTTTTCTGTTCGATATTAAAAAAAATTTCTTTTATACAAATCTTGTCCTTGACAATAATGAACACACACACACACACAAACACTCAAAGTCCAATATGATGCAGTCGTTTGAAAGTTATGTGCTTACATACATTTCGGTGATTCATTTTTATTTATGTAAGATGTATCCTTTCTTGATGGGGAAAACGCTGGATACCTATATAACCCTCAGTTTACATATATACAAATATGTAAATGAGTAATCACAATCACATTTGGTTTTGTGTTTTGCAGGATTCATCAGATGATGAAATGGCAAATCGGCGCAGGTCCAGGCGAGCAGCAACTCTATTGAGCAGCCGGAAAAGGCCCCGTTTAGTGACACCGGACATTACCGAGGAAGAAGGTGCTTCAACTGATGGGAGTGAAGATGCATCTACTGACAGATCACGTCGTCAGAAAGTGAAGTTACCAAACAAGGGGAAGGGGCGTCCTCGGTCTACAAGCACCACTTTGCAAATTGCTCCTTCAACTCCTGCTTTGGGTGCTGTTCCTTCCAGTGCTGCTACAGATGTAGTTATGGATCCTGACTTGGGAACTGAAGTTAATGCAGCTACTGCAGATAAAGAGGAGGCAGCTACTGGATCCAGTAACAAAGAGTCTGGCAATGCACTCAAGAAAGAAGAATCCAATGAGATTCCTTTCAAGGTGGGTCTTCTCCGTTGTGAAATTATGTTGGGAGAAAATATTTAGTGTCACAATGTACGAGGTTCTGATTTCTTTACCTGTAAGTAATTTTTTATTGTGAATTATAAAAGAAATTTAATGTCTGCGTAATTGACATAACGAAAGAAATTGATACATTTTTATAGAAATTTTTATTCCAATTTGTGGTTGGATATTTTTGAAGATAAGGCACTTTTTATTTTCTTCTCAAGTCTTTTTAGTTAACCTCTTATTAACATTTTCAGCATATCTTAATGCTTTAAATGAACTTAAGGGCTTTCTTGGTTGTAGTTTTGTCCCTGCAATTTTCTGTTCCTTTCTAATACTTTTTTGCCTTTCTATCCTTTTAATTTTGTATATGCAGCATATTAATGCGTTGATATGTGTGTGATGAGATTGACAGTACATAATTAGACTTTGATTTCAATTTCTCATCAGTTTCACTTCTTTCAAGAATCTACTCTCTAGCAGCCATTTTTCTCCTTACCAGTAGCAACTGCATTCAGGCAAAATTTGCTGTGCATGTGGTTTTATCATGTGAGTGAAAGAAATACATATAATATATTTTGTAAAGTATTTCGTACTTCATATTTGAGGGACATTTTATGGGGTGTGAATAGGCTGTCTAACTTATACGTTAATGCATCATAAAGCAAATGCAGATGTAAGGTGCATCCCCAAAATCAAGGTCATAGAAAGCAAAAAAGTACAAGTGGAAGGAAAATATTTTAATTTTTTGTAGTAAATTTTGTCTTCTTTTTGCTGCTTGATAACATGTTAAATGAATAATAACATGTTACATAAATGATAAGACTTACAAAAACATTACTGTAACCTTATGTGAATTATTGCAAAATTTTAAGGAAGCTTACTTATTTTTTATTGCATTACCCATTACCTTGTGTGAATATATGTGTAATTTTGAGGAAGCTTACTTTATACAAGCCTATGAGGTACATTGCGATTTTGAGTGGTCAATATTTGGAAAAATTGGTGCCCCTTACATTTGGAAATACATGGTATAGTAGTCAGCTTTTGAAATGACACTTTTTAAAACTCAAGTTTGGTGTAAGGAAAGTGTATATTTAAGTGAATATTACTGTATTACTTTTCTTGTTTCAGTCTGGTGAATTTGTAGTTATGAAAAGTGATATGAAAGAAGAAAATCCCCCTATCTGGAGAATTGATGGAAAAACTCTTCTTCAAAAGTATGAACCATTTCAAGAAAATGGAAAGACACTTTACCGAAACATATCTACAGTAAGTGGTTTATTTCAAAGTGTAGTTAAACCAAAGTCCAGTATCTTATTTACTTGTTATGTATCTACTTTTGTAGTATTCTGGATGGACTTCTCAAAACAAACATGTATATCAGCAAGTACGAGTCAAATTCAGAGTACAAAATCGAATGGAAACCATTGTGGAATTTTTAAGAGATGAACTCCTCAGTGATGAGTAAGTATGCTTTTATTTTAATTTTATTATCAGTGTAATAATGGTGATCCGACTGCAGAAAATAATAAGATGATGTTGATGTTGGATATATAATAGGATTTTGAATAATGCCAAATGTTGTTCTATGAAGTGTTAATTTCATGTTGATGGTTTTCTAATGTACATCTTGCTTTTTAGAAACATTAATTCTCGGTATCACATTCAGACTCGTCTTGTATAACAAATGACATGTTAAAATGGTTTGTTTAAAAATAGATTTTTAAATGCTACAAACTTCTGGTTGCTTATAAGGGTGTACTTTTATCAGCTTGTCATGATGTGAATTTTCATGAAGTACCATTGGACAAATAGTATATCAAATAGCAAATGTCCAAATTGCATTGAGAAACATTGCCACATTTATTATTAATTTGTTTTTCTATTTGTATTTTGATTGTTGTAATTTCTGATTTGTTTGTACTAATAAACTGGCCTTAGTTTTTCTCTAACATAATGACTAAATTGTTTTATAAAGATTTAAAATTCAAGTTGTAATAACATGTCTGATAGGGCTGAGAATTGTTTTACCCTTATTAAAAATACTGTGTTTCTTACTACTTATATTGATGGAAATAGTTTATTGTAAAATTGGTGGTGTTATCGAAAAGAGTTTTCATACAGCAGTCGACTCCAGTTATAGTGAACTTCTGGGGACCAACATATTTGGTTCACTATACCAAAGGTTCATTATATCCAATGATGTCAAAATTAAATAGAATTTCTCGTCAATTATTGATTTTATTAATACAGAGATACAGTAAAATACATTAACAGCACAAACTCAAAATTGCAATATCTGTATTTGCCCTTAAAGAAATCAATTATTTTCAATTCTTTGCTTTGTACATTATTTATTAGTAATTTCTCTAGATCCTTCTCCATAGTTTGTGCTCACTCCATACTTAATTCTGCATTGTCCACTGTCTCAAAGAATTGTAATACAGTCTTCAATGCCTCTTCTACTGTTGGAACACTCTACGAAGGCCCATTTACTTGCCTAATAACATATGAGATTCGGTAGTGAGATGGTGCCGGTGACTAACGAATCTGATCGCTTTTTCATGCGGTGTGGGGCATGTGCTGCCAGGCAGCCGCATGCTTTCTGTTGCTTATGTAGGACACGGTGCACTTTGTCCCATGGAATATAAAGTAACACCAAGCTTGAAACTGATGCATTCAATCGCACATTGCTGCTGCCAGTTGTGACCTACACAGGACACAGCCTTTTTTCCACAGTGAAAATGTCCGGCATAAGATCATCAGTGAGGTCTACATTTCCAGACTGCTACCTTTACCTCGATAGAGACTTCTTCGATTATGACCTTTGGCTGACAATATTTTTTCCAAGTTGTCTGGTATTGGAATTTGTCACACCAAGGTTCTTTTTCAGGAGGAATTCATTTCCAGGACATAATTCCTATGTTCACTATTGCTGAGGTTCAGATTCACTATAACCGAATCTTCTTATGTTTATTTGTAATGTAACTGAAAAGGGACCAGTGACTGAAGTTCACTATAATCGAGGGTTCACTAAATTAGAGTTCACTATAAGTGGAGTCGACTGTACATGAAAATGGTCGTACACACTTAGGTTAATAAATGTTCTGTTGTTCTTACAATTTTACACTAAGTAAGTTGATTGATGCTTCTTGGAAATATGTGTTGTGTATATTTGTTGACGGAAAGTAATTTTTGATTATTATTTTATTTTGTAAAATTAATTTTTGTTGGTTTTACAGTGATGTTTTTGAGCGATCAATGAAAGAGACAGTGAAGTATCAGGATAATTTTGAAGTGTACATCCAGACTCTAATTTCTCAAGCTCTGGATTCCAACTTTTTACCTGAAATATTACAGGAAGGAGGTGAGTATTGAGTTTTAAATTTTTGTATTTTATAGTAGTTAAACATTGATTCAGTGTGCAGGGTAATGGAAGAACGAAAAGAGTTGGTACATTTAGAAAAAATATCTAGTAAAATACGTGTTAAGCAGTGCATTTATGCTTCTGTGTTACTCAATTTTGAGATGTTTACAATTTTTGAACAATTATTTTGACCACACTTTGGTCAAGTAAAAGTTGAAAAGACTTTAGTGTAGCTAATATACAAATAAGATTTTTTAAATTATGAAGTTAACTAAAAAGAAATTTAATTATTTTTTAATTTTGGTTGATGTGTGTTTTTTTAATGAAACAATATGCATTTCCCTGAAGTTCTGTCGGATTGGATTAGGCTGTATTAATGTTAAAATACATTTCATTTTTATGTAATTTTGGAATTTTTATTTGCTTCATTTCTAGATGAATATTTTTTGGCAAGTGTTAAGAAAGTTGATGATATCACAGAAGATCGCAAACAAAGATTATTAAAAGTAACAAAGTGGAAGCCGAGTGTTGTGACAAGTGTTGGAGCATGGCCATGCTTCAATGTAATCTCAGATTTGCCGCTGGATGAAGAGGCAACAAAATTATGTGCTGCTTGTGAGAAAACTGCTGTATCAGTTCGTGTACAAATGTATGGTCAGCCCTACAACAGTACAACTCTGGAGGGATGCCCACCAGATCCAAAAGTAGCAAATGAAAAGGTAAGTTTCTTAAAATTTGGTTTTCTCAAGCAGCATGGATAGTATCATTAGTTCTGTAGAATTCCCTTCAGGACTGATACTTCTGTTGGCTAGAGTAGTGGTAATGTAGTATTGTGTATGAAACTGCTATTTCATGACTTCCTTATTTCTGTTGTGGCTGCACCAAATTCAATTCCTTGTGCACATGCACGAGGTGAATGGCTTAATCAACTGAGATTTACTGCTGGAAATGAAAATTGCAAGTCTGACTTCTGTCAAGTCTCACGAAAATCTGTCAGGACAACATAATTATGATTTCATTAGAAATGTTGAAATGAACACTTTAATTGAAAGTTAATAATGGTCACAAATATTAAACCAACATAAGTATTGTGTATGAGATGTACATGTAATGTTTCATACATGATTCAGATTTGTGTTTTTGTGAATGATTCAATCATTTTCAAATCTTATATTCAAACCCTCATAAGCTTTTCTCACTGTGTATGCATGCACGTGTGTGTGCACACTTGCATATGTGCTGCGTGTGGGTGTAAGTATCTGTGTGTGATGTCTTTTTTATATTGAGGCAATTACTTTTATAGCTAGGTTGGAATGAGATACTAGATAACAACTCATATACTCCATGAAATGGGAGTATATGATTATATGTGCATTTTTATGATAATGTTTTTGTTATTTAAATTTCTTGTTTATTTCAGGATTTTTTATTGTGCAATACATGTTTAGCCCAAATGGAATTGTACCACAAAGTTGCACATCAGAAATACTTGATGTTTATTGAGTGTTCACAGCGTGTAGCTGAAAAGAGAAATCAGAATGATACAACTGTTATTTTGAATGAGCTTCTTGCAAATGAAACTTGGCTTAACGAGGTATGCTGTTGTTAAATGTACTCTCTTTCTATATGCAGTGGATTCTTGTTTGAACATTTTTCAAGAGTGAAAATTTTGAATGTCGAAAGTGGGAAAACAGGTTATTGAAAGAAGTTCCATTTGTCATTTCACATTTTCTTCAGGACATTGTAATAAGGGATAGAAGTGAACTTATTCACAAAATAACATGCAAATTCACACAAGACAAACCAATTTAATTGTAAATATTAAGAATAAAAGCTAGATTACATGCAAACAATACTAAAACACTAAAAGTAATGCAAAGTCACAAAAAACAAAGAACTAGCGAACATGATATCTCAATTTCAAGAAAACACAATATAACATGAGAACCAACGAACAAAGATAGTAAAGGGACAGTAGAACATGATTCTCTATCTCTGGATTCATAATCAAATGGCTTGAAAATACCCCTGTGTTACCTTCAAGGATTCTAAAGAACATACATTGAAGACGGTCCCACTGCAGTAGAAATTGTGGGAATTGTGAAACATGTTACCAATACATTTTGCAGGGTGGTCACTTACCGGAAAACCTGGAAAATCATGCAAAATCAGGGAATTTGTAGAAGACGCTTTAGAAGTCAGGGAAAATTTCGAGAGGGTTATGAAACTAGATATTATTCCTTAAAAACATTAGTACAGCATTACAACAACAAAACATTATTTTGTGCTCAGATTTTATTTGGTTAGAAAATGTTGTTAATTTGTACTTCGTCGCAGTAAAATAAGAGAGCTGCCCAATTACTATCAGGGGAGCTTTAATATTTTCTTAATGTAGTTTGAAATTGAAAATCTTATCAAGAAAAAAATAGAATAACACTTTGGAAAATCAGGAAAAGTCGGGGAAATATGTTCCAGGAAATGAATGGCCATTCTTGAAATGAGCGACTTGCATTTGTTTCATATGTAAACAAATAATATAGTGGAATTGGGACTGGCACTTATAAATATGAACTCGCTGTGCGAGAAAAAATATTAGGGGAATGTGCGCAAGAAATTCCACTGTATTAATAATACTGATATCAGTGAATTTCTACAAATGTTATACAATGCTGTCATTTACAGAAATATATGTAGTTTCTTTTTTTTTCAGTTGTTTCAATCTGTACGCACGTCTTGGGCTGAGATTGAAAAGTTAGCTCATCAAGTAGAAAAAGGCGAGAAGTGATGTGTTAAACTTGCAAGTTTTGTGAGGTTATAGCAAAGTGTGGAGTGAAGATATCTCATGTTTTTGAGTTGTGTATTGTATATATGAATTATTCTTTTAAAAAAAATAATTTTTAGTGTAAATATTGTATATAGGTTGTGTATATATATGTAAGAAATGAAGATGGAATGTGACCTGAGTGTGCAAATCGTTGGTGCCCTTTGGATTCTTGTACTAATCCAATTCCATATGAAATAAGTCATTGTTATGAAATATTTGTACAAAGTAGTTGATATGACAATTGAATAGATTTTATTATTGACTGATGAAACTATTGTCTCTTAATTTTTTATATGTAAAGTTTAAGTATATATATATATTAATATTGATTGCAATTTTTATGTGTACAGAAAAGTGCTAATCTCCTAAGGCATATAAATGAAAGTAAACATATATGAATATGAAGATGTTAGTGCTAGTTATTGGAAGAGACACACTGACAGTATCTTCTGAGCTGTGCAATTATTTAGTCAATGAAGGTATTTTTGTTTACAGAAATACTGAGGGCCATACATTTTTTTAAACACCAATGTATATAATGACTAAAAGGATGTGAATTATTTCATTTTATTTTGATGCAACATGTTAGTAAGACTGAAAAGGAATACTACATAGGAAAATGCATGAACATATAGCTTATGAACGTTTATTTTGATTTATGAATTTGGCTGTGTTGTATGTTATGGCATGAATGTTGGGGGTCAGGGTTTTTGGTTTGCCATTTTGCGTTTGTTACTTTGTACCTGTTCTTTGACTTGCTGTCTCTCCTTGTAATTGTTTCATTAATATATTATTTGATGTTGTGGATGTTCTATTGTGGATTCCTGTTAAGTTTTACAGTGCTTTAAGAATAATGTTGGCTAACTACTGGAATGTTCATGAAAAGCACTACAAAATTACTCTCCTCCGTTATCAAAGTTGTTAGAATCGCTTGATAAAGACTATTTGTGAGGTAAAATTTTCAAATTGTATGTTAAACAAATTTAAAGTTTCCTTCTTCAGTGGCACTTATGAGAGTTTACAGGAAATATTTAATTTTCTTTAGGTAAATTTTCATCTCTTCATACAGTAAACCTTCGTTAGCACGAACTCACTTAACATGAATTTCTCCGAAACATGAACAAATCTTCGGTTCCAGCTAGGGATTGCGTAAATCCTGACATGGACAACACGAACTCCAATTATTTCAGTCCCTTGGAATTGGTATTAATGAGGGTTTACTGTATTGCTGTTTGTAATGAAAAGTGCCATTCAAAACATTTCGAGACTGTATTGTACTCTGTACTGTATTGTACTGAAGTGTACTCTGGCGCTGACACATTCAGGTGGAATGATATATGTGCAGAATGTGGGTTTTCTTTCTATGCTAATATTGTTAACTTAACTTTATAATTAATTGAAAGAGAAGGAAATCACACCAAGGATAGTAATACAATTTTCGTTACTAACTACTTTCGTTTCTTGGAAAATCAACTGCATTTCTGTTGTCTTGTTCAGCAGAAAAAGGAAGAGAAGTGAATATGAGAAATGTATATAATTTCTAAACATTAGGGAATGAAAGGCAAAATAGTGAATATTTCAGGCTGTCAGTGCGATAATGGCCTATTCTAAAATTCTGTTCTTTGGAAATGACTGAGAAACATTTTTACATTTTAGATTATTTGTTTCTGAGTTTCATTTGTGACACAAATACATGTAGCATAAGCCGTTATTGCACAAACTGTACGCTTATTGCTACAACTTGATTTTTTTTTAATTATACAATAATTATTAATAGAAGAACAGAAATCATCGGAGATAAATATTTTCGCAGTATGATATATGTCTAAAACATTAAACTCCAAATTACAAAAAATTTGAGTTTAGGCCATTTATGCTGGATAGCCTTATTTCTCAAGTGGTACAAGAAGGCAAGACATGGTTATACTTGTTTGTTGGGTATTAATATTGCAAAACAATTGTTTTTTAACAGTTTGAAGAGAATTTTAACATGGAGAATGGAGTTAATGGCTCCAAGAACAAAACGAAAATCCTGAACCTTTTTTCTGTTTTATTGGTGTGCAAATTGTAGAATTGTCCTTTTCATTAGTGTCATTACACTATTTTATTTTTACACATTTCAATTTTTATTCAAAAATATCTGATAGTCATGTTTTTCAATATCAGTTGATATGTTACATAAAATGTTTTAGAAGTAATGGAAAATTGGTGTAATGGAACCATATTAATTTATTTTAAACTTTATTGTCTGCATTATTATTTGATACTGTAATTGAAAATATTGCCTTTTTGTGAAACATGAAACTTCCCACCACACACTCATTAGTGTTGTGTTGTTGATATTAATAATATCAAAAGATCAAGTTGTTAATTAGTAAGATCGTGTTGTGCAAGTCGTACAGAAAATGCTGCTGATTATAATTCCTTGGTAATGACTGGAAAAAAGTTTTTCAATTCAGCAGTCTGTGGATGTATCTTGTGTTGGTAAATTCAAGTTAAGAAAGTATAAAAATTGCATGAGAAATGTACTTAAGATAAGGAATGAGGCAGAATATTTTTATTTCATCCATAGGTCTCTCTATGTTGAATTTTCAAACAAATTGAGAAAATAATTTTTTGTGATATAATTCGCATATAATTCTGAAATAATGGAAAATATGAATGGGTAATATCATGCAAGGGAAACTTTCATTTTAGTACAGAATATTGACCTCATCATTGTTTAAATGTAGCGTTCTTTCCAATTTCTGAATTGCTTTAGAATTTAACGATAAATCTCTTCAATTCCGCTTTAAAAGCATTAAATCATGTTTGTTATTTTTTATAGTATTAAGATTATTTTTTTAAATAATCTGAAAAGTATTATTTCTGTTATCCTTCTGTTTTTCATCAAAAATAATTTGCTTTGCTATTTCATGTAAACACAGTATTTAATAAACAATTTTTTATTAATTAATGGTGAACATAATAATTGTTCAATTGGTTTTCATGTATAAATTCACAGTGACATCCTGCTCAGATTTTCCATGTAAAACATTTGCATTTCATGGGTAGGGGAGCCACCATGAGATTTTGATATTCATGACAATTTTCAGATATTCTTCTATTGCTCTCGTGGCCTTGCTTAATGTTATTAGTTTATTGGGATTTACTTGGGGATGTAAAATTTCTTGGATTTATTAATATTTCAATTCATGTTTAATAGCAGGAGATCCCCTTATGGAATTTACTCCTTTGACCTTGAACTAATGTTCTATTGTTTTAATTTTTTTTTGGGGGGGGAGATTGTTTTCATTTTTTATTTTTAATTCAATAGAACCTTGTTATAAGAGAAATTGCTTATAAGAGACAATGTGGATTGTCCTGAGACCCAATGTAAAAGTATTGACGTTTTCTTCCTGT
Source organism: Teleogryllus occipitalis (assembly GCA_011170035.1). Lineage (NCBI taxonomy): Eukaryota > Metazoa > Arthropoda > Insecta > Orthoptera > Gryllidae > Teleogryllus > Teleogryllus occipitalis. Next base: position 64,731 of record BLKR01001559.1, read on the forward strand.
GTATTTGAGACCACCGAGTTTCAGAACACAGGAGGCAAAATATTGGTTTTAAAGGATTTTTTCCATGAGAGAAAGGCAAAATGATAAATTTTCCAACATGATGAGCTGTGATGGTAATACTTACAAGCACTCTTGAGAAAGGTGGCTAACAAGGAATTTCAAACCGTTGCACAAATACTGTTTAAGACATAAACTAGCACCTCTGGGCAAGGGGAACATTGCCACTTTGCCTGTGATTTTGTGGAAGACTAAGGCAGGCTTGGTGGTTGGAGACTGGCTTGGAGGCCAAATGCTAAATGGTCAGGCTACTTTGATGAGGTGTAATAATATAGGTCACATGCAACTTTGATGATGTGCATGATATAACGGCTCTTTAGGTAAACATGCTTTTAAAAAAAGTAATAAAAATTCAAAATGAATAAAACTTGATTGTTATACTATCATTCAATATAATGAAGTCTTAATTTTGATGAGATTTCTTCTTTCTAAGAAGTGTATAGAAGTTCCAAGTTTTGTAATATATCATGCAGTGGGCACCACTATTTAATGTGGCGGGCCACGTGTTACACGGGCCACCAATTGGCCAGGCCTGCTGTAAGACGTACAGACTCTGCCAAGAGCTCATTCATGCTAATGTTCTCACTATGTGTAGATGAACAGGAACTGTGATAGGATGTAAGGTGCATCACCTTGATACATTGTGAAATTTATTTTGATCTTTACGCCTTTGTGATGATTGTCTGGTGAACAATGCTCACTTTGGATGTAAGCTCAGGCTTCAATTTAGTGATAATTTTTTGGGAGTTTCAATTATGTTGGCTCTGAAAAGGAAATTAATTCTCAATACATCATATAAGTGGAACATTAAAAATGCAAGGTAACAGATAAAGGTATATAAACTTATTTTAGTGTTTCCCCTCTTTCAAGAGTTCCCTTAAATCTATTAGAGACACAACTCCAAATCTCGAGAGCCTCTTGTAACTCGGTTTTACTACACATCTAACAAAAATCCCATTGCTCTGCCTATAGAACTCTCACAGATTTTGAATGTCAGTTGTTATGGTCATAACAAAAGAAAAATACCCTGTCAGCAGTGGTATAGCATGAAGGATTCTACTTGAGGCAAAGATTAATATCGAGAATATAGATGAAATGTTTCAATACAAGTTATTCTTCAGTTACAGTTACAAGACTTATGAGAGAGAAAAAGACCAGGTCATGTAATGAGTTGGCACCCTGCCTTAAGGTTGAGGAGTGCTTCAGGATCAACGGTTTGCAATGTGTGTATGCGGGCTCCATTTTCCCTAAGGAAAAGCTATATGTGCACAAGTGAGGGGCCTCCCTATGGGCATAAAGCATGTGTGTTGCTTATTTTGTGTGTTTCAAGCGTGATTCAGAGGCAAAGAGGGCAGCAAAATACATTATTTTCTTATTTCTTATAGTTGCAATGTGCAGAATACATTTAACAGTTCACAACATAACGTTTTAAAAACTTCATAAATTCACATTAAAAACGATTATCAGGATGCTAGACTGATGCTTCAATCACGAAAAGAAAGAATAACTGCAAAATTTTTGACAATTATTCTTTTAAATCATGAGTTTACTGATGAGTATCCTTCGTCGTGGCCCCTTTAGAAGTCACTAAAATTAATTCAGTCCAGTAAATTTTAACTGAAATAAAGGTTTTTAATGCATTATTATTATTATTATTATTATTATTATTATTATTATTATTATTATTAATATTATTATTATTAACAATAATAATAATAATGATAATATTAATATTGGGGTTCAGCACACTGTAAGTTAGGTCTATAAAGACGACTGTGCTTGGAGATTACCTCCCCAAAAAATTTCTGCCCTTTATGTGGATTTACCCATTTGATTTTGTCATGCTATGCCACTGCCTGTCAGTAGTTCTTTTTTGAGGTCATAATGTTATTCTAATGTGCTCACTTGGACATAACTGATCATCTATTCATATCTTCCTGTAGACAAGCAATTTCATCTTGATTTTCTGTGTAATGAATTTTTGCCTTTGTATTTTGATTGTTTACAAAGTGCTGTGTTCATCACATTGAAGAGGCACTTATCAGTATTTTCCACTTCTGCCACATCTATTTTGCAAAGTACAAATTACGGAAGATTCTTTCCTCTGTGATTGAACCATGGTCCAATATATTTCAACTATAGAATTAAATGGGATGAAAACTTGTAAAACTGGCTGTTGCACTTATGAATTTAATTTATTGACATGTGAATTCCATCTGTCCTTTCTCATTGTTACTTATGAACTTAATATATACTTGATGTTTTTTGATCATTTATTCTTTATATGTTTTTATTTATGAAAGAATAAATTACTTGTTTATTGTGCATTAAGAGAATGGTTTGTGCCTATTAGGTAGCCTACTAATTATTATTATTATTATTTGCAGTAGTTTTACTTTTTGTTGTTGTTTTGTAGGGGGGGAAGCTTTTTACTTGCTGTGAATAAAATTTGATGTTTGTAAGCTAATGTAACAATACTTATTTGATTTTTAATTACTGCACTAAAAATTTCGTTTTTATAATTTGTCTTTGAAATTCAGTTGTGATGAAGTAAAGAATATTGTTTCATGATTTAAATTTTGGGTATACTTGCAATGTTTGATTGATACAGTGACAGAATATATTTCTGAAGCACTGGAAACAGGAATTGACCATTTCAGAACATATCTAGCTTTTCTTTTTTCGTGACTAAAGATTTCTTGCTTGATTTCATTTTATTAATTTTTTTGTATAATTAACTGAACTTTTTAAACATCTGAAGAAAAAAAAAATTCATGGAGATTTCTTTGCATTTTGGCCTTGCTATACATTTGCATTTCCTAGGTTATTAAAAGGTTTAAAACTGCCAAGTTTACATATCTACAATAATTTCTTTGGTAATGAGGCAGGTTTATTAAGTAGTTATTCATAAATCTTTGTTGTTTGTTGTAATATGTAGGAAATAATATTATTGTAGGACCAATGATGCAACTATGAGGCATTTAGTTTTCAAATGATACTTGTAATATTTTATTAATTTTTGCCTAAGATAAGCTTGTCTGGTACATTTCTTGCAATCAGCTTTTGTTCTCATCTGACATCGACACAGAAAATGAAACGGGAACATATTAAATTCTTGCATAAGCTATCAAATTTCTCAGTATTGATGGATGTGTGTGTACAATTTATTATTTATTCATCAATGTTTTGGTTCTTTATTTAGACATTTGAAAGATTTGTAGTAGCTCGCCTGAGATATTTCCAGGTCCTGAGGCTTTTCCACTTTTTAGTTTTTTTACGCTCTTCTTTACTTCTTCCTTTGTGATATTTATGGAACAATCCCTTGGACATAAGATCTCGGTATAAAGCATAACCTCCGGCCTGTCTTCCTTCAAAGTTTACTGAAATACACTTCCCATTGTTTATTTGGAATGCTGTGGATCTGAACTTTCTCTCTGCAGGGTGATTTGATATTCCTAATGTATTTCCAAACTTGTCATTTTTTCCCCACCTATATACATTTCTATTTCCTTGCATATCCTTTCCCAAGACTGTTGTTTTAACTTCCTAATCAGATTTCTTACTCTTCTCCACTGGATTATGTAATTGTATTTGTCTTTGTGTTCATAGGTATTTAACTACTTTTCAAATAGATGTTTCTTTACTTTGATCTCGTTTATCAATTCTTCATTAATCCAGTATTTAGTCTTTTTGTTTCTTCCCTTGGCCGTTTCTCCTAAGGCTTCTTTTGCAGTCTGGTGGAGGCATTTTTTTAAGTGTTCATACATGTCAGTATTGGTTTGTTCTGTGCTTTCATTTAATAAGTTATCTAACCTATTTTGATAGAGATAACGGGTACTACTATATGCCAGCCCTACTACAAGCCTAAAGTGGTACTTTATTTTTTGTTCACTTTCTTTCTTTCCTAAATCTGTAGGATTCTCTTTACGGTGCTTCCTAGGAGGGAATATTATTTTTGATTTCACCAGGTAGTGATTAGAGCCACATTCTGGTCCTCGGTGTTGCCCGGACATCCAACACTCATCCTTGGAAGTTCTGTGGAGTAATCACATAGTCTATCACTGATCTACCTCTCTGTTGGTCCGTTCAGGTATACTTATGCTCATCGCGGTTTTGGAAAACGCCATTTCTGATCATCATGTTATGTTGTTCACACAAAAATACCAGTCTTTTCCTATTTGAGTTGCAGACATCCTCGCCAAATTCTCCAATTACTCTTGAACTACTTGCTTTTCCCACCCTGGCATTAAAATATTCGTAAAGAACTATATCTCTTGTATTTGTATATATTATTTTTCTTACATTTCTCCATAAAAACTGTGATCCTTTCTTTATATCCAATTTTACTTTCTCATTTTACTATGCAAATATTAAAGAGAAAGAATTGTTATTGTGCAGTAGAAATCTGCAATTTTTCAACAGGAAAAACACTTTTTGTCTGGCCCTGGTTATTAAAGGTTGGATAAATATGCTCCTTGAAGTAGTAAATTATTTCCTCTAACACATTGTGTAATCAGAATCCATGTATTATAGATCTTTGATAATGAAAAATCGCTTAATGGCACAACCTATCTGGTGAACACTAGCACCTAAATGGTTCCAACGATTTTCTCCGAACTTGATGATGGCCTGATCCGCTAAACCAATGCCATGTACACTTCTTAAGTGAAGATGGTGTTGGCTGAACGAACTGGAGACCCTGTGAGCTTGAAATGGATTTTTGCACTTTTGGGGGGTACTTCATATGGTCTCAAATTTTTGAAATTTTCTAAAAAATTTTGGATTAAACTTTGTCCTTGGATAGCGTAAAGAATGCTTAAAAGAATGGTGCAGATTTTGTTTTCATAGAAATCCCTTTTTTCTCTCTTTTTTTTTTCTTTCTTCAAAAATTACAAAAGTTTAAAAGTTTTTGGCATCTTCTAAAACTAATATAGAAAATACAGAGGTTTGTTAACTTGATGAAATTTGTTCTTCAAATACAGATCTTGAAATGAAGTCATGTATAAATTTTCAAAAATATGAGTAGTTTTTGTATAATTTTGTGAGAAATATTGGTATTTTTTAAACTTATTTAAAAAATCTTCCATAGTTTGACTTCAATTATTCTGCTCTTATGTATCAAAGGATTTTAAAAAAATGATTGCTGGTCACATTTGAGGTAAACTCAGTATTTTCAAATATTGCAAAAGTACAATTTTGAAGATGGTGAGAAATTTGTTTGCTTAAGTGAAATCTGTTCTCACAAAATCAGGTCTTTAAAAAATATTGCATAATTTCTGCTTGAAGTTACAGCAATAAAAAAAATACATTTTCGTAAAAAACAAAATTTTTCCACTGATAGAGCAAAGAACGCTTAACAAAATGGTGCAGGTCTAATTTCCATTGTACCCTCTGAATTTTCAAAAATTGCAACAGTTCGAAATAATTGGAGAGATCATTCCTCTTTTAAGCTTCAGCAAACATCAGTAAGGCTGAGGAACTGCATGGTTTAGTGGTAAGGTGCATGACAAGTTAACTCCTTGGATCTGAGTTCGAATCTTGGCGCTGAGAAAAAAATTGCCAGTTTCATATTTGCAGGTTCATGTAGTAGTATAATACTGCATAGCCAAAAACAAATAATGCGGCAAAATAAGTGCTGTTATAACACTATGAGTTTCCATGATTATTTTGTACTATAATTATTTGATGTAAGAAAAGAAAGATTGTGGCAATATGTACAAGAGTACATTATGAATAAAAGCCCAAGGAATGTCTCAATAAGCAATTCAATATTGACAAAGAATGAATATATTTCAGTATATATGGGACTTCATTTCAAATAATTTTCTTTATTTTATCCTGGTGAATATAATTATAGTACATTGCACTTACTTTTTTTCAGTTGAATGATATTTACTAAATGCTAGTTGCATTATGTACTTAGTCTGGCCATAACTATTGTTACTAATTGTAAGTCCACTATCAGTACAGATAGAAAAGATATTTTAGGTTTGAAAGTACTCATATTTACCCTAATAATAACAAATGCGTTGTCAATACTAGTTCATTGCATTAATTGAATTAAATTAACTTTTTTGTAGTTTGCTAAGTTTAGTGGGGGGTCTTCTTAACTGGTCAAAATATGCTGAGATTGTTTCATTCCTATGAAATCACTGGCTTTTCTTAAACAGATTTTTGCAAATGGAATGAGCTTATTTTAATAGCAAATGCTCATAAATACTATTCAAAATGTTGGCTTTTCTTGCAAATATAGACATGTTTTATCTACTAATGCATCAATTGGAGTTTCCCACAGGATTCTACATGAGTGCGTAAGCCTCCAATTCTGCCCTGAGAGTTTCCAACAGGATTTTGTTTCACTCAAGATTGATTAAGGACAAATGTTTCAGTCTTCCTTTCAGCTGCTGATTGGTCATCTGTTTGAGATTTAAATTCTCATGATTAAAAATTATTGAGGAGGAATTGTTGAGGAAATGTTCTGCAAAAAGAAACTATTGAGTTCAAAATCAGTTTTCTTTACTTCTCTTGTGCACATCACGTATAATTCAATTGGTTTCATTTTTTTTCTTCTATCTGTACTTCTAATTATTATTAATATCAGTATTTTTGGCCAGACTATGTTGAGATTAGTTATGAGTTGAACTCTTAAGTACTTCATTTCTTAGGAGGATGTATCTTGTACAATATAATTAGCAATACTACAAGCATGTCTTAATCACATGTTATAACATGGTTTTTTGCTCGCTAGCAACACTTGTGGAAGTGTGCAGTCTAAATGGAAAAGATTGTATTTGTTAATTTATTTAATTGAGAGTATTATGCGGTGCTTTTCTTGATAACAGAGATACATTAATTATTTGTCTTATTGTAAAATATGGATTTGAGAGAATTTTTTTGTGACAGAATTATTTTCAAATACTTCTGAAAGGAGGATAAAATGTATTTTTTCAATGAATTTATAATAGTAACCAGTGATTTATTAGATGCATTACTGTTATTCTTTTCCCTGCCTTGTGTATTTGTGAAGAGTTTAGAGTTTTAAATGAAGAGTATGTACTGTATGTTATGATTTGTGTGGTTACACATAGACTTCATCTTGAAAGTGTGTCATAAAGAAGTCCAAAGAGAATAAAGATAATAAAAAAAAATGTTCTCAGACCATTTTTGAATCATTAGATAAATAGCTTTACACCTTTTTCAAGATAGGCTTACAATTGTCTGTATCAGCTCTGAATTGACATTATTTTTACAACACCAATGTAGATCACATGATTTGGTGGGAGTGGATTAAGTTATTAAAACAAAGTTTGCCAACATTTCGGAATATTTTTATTCCATCCTTGGGGCTGGTGGTAAAATATAAAAATATTAGAACAATAACACTATAGATATACAAATGGCAATTACAACATAATAGCATTCTGTGTTATCATATATATTGTGCTCTTATGTTGTAATTGCCATTAGCATTAAATTCCATGTAATGCTTCACTTTTTATAGACAACTTAGGACTTTATTCATGCACAAAGCTAATATTTACAAATGAGTGTGTCATCATATAAAACATCACAATGTTTCAGAGTCACCTTTTCTCCATCTTCAGGCAACATGAAATCCATAGTGTACTACATACATTGGTCCCTTCCATATTAATTAATTTACATTCATCCATTACATTTTAGTTTGTACACTGTACATTTGGTCAACATCAATCTTATATTACAGATCAACATCATCATTACATTTCAATCTGTACATAGTATCTTGCTCATAATCAATCATATATTACATCACTGGCAACGTCTAAAAATATATACCCTCTCTATCATTGCAGTAAACAACTCGTTGGAGAGTATACGTCAACTGATGGCAACCTCAACTCTCAGTTGATTGATGTTGACCAAGGTACAATGTAGAAATTGAAATGTAATGATAATGTTGATTTGTAATATAAGATTGATGTTGATCTAATGTACAGTGTACAAACGAAAATGTAATGGATTAATGTAAATTACTTAATATGACAGGAACCAATATATGTAGTACACTATGGATTTCATGTTGCCTGACAATGGAGTGAAGGTGACTCCAAAACGTCATGATAATAAGGTTTTATATGATGACAAACCAATGTGTGAATATTAACTCTGTGCATGAATAAAGACATAAGTTATCTATAAAAAGTGAATCATTATATGGAATTTAATACTTACTAAGAGACTTCCTGTATTTTATATTAAAATTGCCATTAATATATTTATAGTGTTGGTCTTAAATATTTGTTTTACTTCCAGCCCTGAGGATGGAATAAAAATATTATGGAACATCGGCAAACTATGTTTTAAAAACTTAATCCACTCCATCCAAATCCTGTGATCTACATTTCCCACATGTTTAGAACACTACTTTAGAGCAAATATCTTTGGAATTTGAACCCAAGTCCACACCTTAAATTTCAGTTCTTTATTTGCATTTGTGGAAATGAACTTTCTTCTTTCAATTTTTTTATTAAAATGTACAAAATGTATCAAGATCAACAAATTAAACATCAACATGTAGGAGTTTAAGTGCATGTATGAAATATTTTCAGTGTTAGGGGAAAATAATGTAATAGACATACACCCTTTGATAGTGTTCAAGCATAAAAGGGAAAGAAAGAAAAAAATTAAAGTAATAAAAATTGAAAAACAAAATTGCATATGTACAATTCAGAATAAATCTGTCGTACTTTCATTGTGTATTGTGCCTTTTGTCAGCTATTTTCACACTTATGGAAGAATATGAACATAAAAATGTGTATGAGTGATGAGTCAAGTTCCTAGAGACATTAGTTGTTTAAAAGTTTGCAGTCAGTGGGCACCTTAGGAGTCATTTGTATTTATTTTGATGTCAGTCTTGCTTTATTACTTTTTCAAACTTTTCTCCATTATCCAATTGGTATGCTTGTTTTGTATACATTGAATTTGAAAGATTCTTGTACTGATACATGTATGCACAAAACTGCTTTGCATCAAAAGCCCTTCTGAAACGAGTCTTTTAAATCACATACCCTATACTATAATAATTAATAATTTTTGTTGAAATGTTATGCATGTTCTTATGCAAGTGCCTATTTTATAATAAACTTTTCTTCAGAGATAGTTATAATTTCTCACACTGGTATTGCAGAATCTTGTACATTTCTGAAATGGATTATGATTTTCAAGTAATGTATGAGCAACTTATCATTGGTTGTTGAATAAGAAGTATATATTCTCAATAATTTTTCTACATGCAGAACAAAATATTTTGTTACTTGTGTTTTTATGACAATATTGTGATAAGCTACAACTTCTAACATCCTTCATTTCTGGTTGTGGTTAAAGGATTTATATTTTGTTCCAAAATTATTACTTCCTTTTGAACCTTACAGTGAGTGCAGTATATATCATTAAATTGATCAAGTATAGTTGGATGTTTCAAGATGGTATTTTATTTATGTACATATAAAAATTCTGCATGGCTACAAAACAAAAGATATGTAAGTGATAAAAAATATTTATAAACCTTTGTTCAGTGCAGTTTTAATAAAAATCAAGAATATCAAAACTATTTTAACATTTGCTTGTTCCTTCTCTTCTTGATAGGAAGGAGGAAAAGAAGCAATGCCATGGTAAGATTTTTGTTTTTATGTATTATAAGACTGAAGCTTGTTTGTTACTCATAGGTATAATCAGAACACTGACATTTTTCATTTTTTTGTTATTGTAGACTAGAACATTTTCTTCACGTTAACATCCTGTTAGTTTGCTTGGATATTGAAAGTAACATGTGTGCACTTCAAGTGGCTGTGGTGAACAGCATCATGAAAATGAACCTGTTCATAACATTTTATAAAACATTACCTTGTTAAATGTGGAAGCGTTTCTTCTTAAACATACATACTTTCATCTTATTAAGGACATTTCTTACTTCAAAAGTTGTTCATCGTTTCATTCACTGTTTTTTGTGTAAACTCTAACAATGCACTACATACACTAACTGGAGGCAGTTGTATTTGTTCACTCGGGTTTGGTCTGTTGCGTGGAGCGCGTTTGTGTCGCGAGGGCGTCTCACGGAGGAGCGGGCGCGCGGCCCGGGAATGGCAGCGAGTGGCGGCGCGGCGGGTGCCACGGGCCGGGATCACGTTGGCTTGGGGTCGCTGGCGATGAGCTCCCGTCGCTTCCACATGGGCCCCGGTCGGTTCTTGCGAGCCGCCGCCTCCGCCGCGCCCGTCCCCGCTCCCGCCGCCGCCGCCACCGGCGCCCCCGTTGCCGCCGCCGCCGCCGGGTCCCGCAGCGCGTCGGCGTCTGGGATGTGCCTGGTCTGGTGCCTCGAGTCCGTGTACCGCCGCTTGGTGTACTTTTTCTTGTCGTGCGCCGGAGGGTCGCCCGCGGGCGCGGGCGCGGGCGTGGGCGCGGGGGCGGGGGCGGGGCGCTGCTCGCCCTTCTGTATCCGCAGCATGCGCTCGATGTCGGCGGTCTTGGAGCGCATGACGGCGCCGCCGATGCTGGAGATGCTGGCGGTGAGCTTTCGGTCCACGAGGCGCTCGGGCGCGTCGTCCAGAGCCAGCCCCTGCGTGCTGGGCAGCTTCACCTCCGCGCCGCCGCTCGTCCTTTGCACCTGCTTGAGTTCGCTGGTGGAGGTGATGGTCACCTTCTGCAGGATGACCGGCGTCACCTCCTTGGCGGTGACGAGCGCGCCGGGCGCCGTTGCGATGGAGAGCTTGGCGGAGGCGACGTCCTCGGCGGCGAGGAAGTCTGCGTGCGCGGGCGCGGGCGCGTCGGGGGAGGTGGGCGGGCTGGACGCCCAGGAGGGCGGGGAGCTGTAGAGGCCGGCGTCGCTGCCGCTGCCGATGGATGGCGTGTTGCGCGGGGGGCTGCTGAAGGTGGCGGACGAGCCCAGCGCTGAGTCGGCCTGCCCCGCGCTGCCGCCGCCCGGCGGGGACGTGGCCTGCGACGAGTCGCTGCCGCCGCTCGCCGTGCGCTGCCGCCGCCGCCGCGGCGCCGCAACCGCCCCCGCCGCCGCCGCCGCCGCCGTCGCCGCCGTCGCCGCTGCGCGCTCTGCCGCCGCAGTCGATGTTGACCCCGAGCGCACCAACCCTGCGGCACGGAACCACTCTAGCGTCTGAAATTGGCTTACACGCATTTCAAACTATCATTGCAACACCCTCCTATTGCCACATATGGACTTGTCCAGTGATCCTCAATTTAAATGTAATCAGCGAAAAACAGATAATTTCATGAAAACGGATTTACAGTAGGACCTCGTTAATCCGGATAAAACGGGGCGATCCGAGTTAATGAAAATCTGGGTTATCCAGAGAATGAGGGGGAAAACAATACGAAAATAACATGAACTTACCATATGTTTAAAAATTATTTTTCGATACACTTTCACCTAAAAACAAATTGTTACATGTACGTACACTGCATGCAATATACATTGATACAAGTTAGTCGGTGGCCCTGAGAATGCCCAGAGCAATGCACACACTTCCATGAATTACGGAAACTTAGAGCAAGTCATGGATGCTGGAGATACCTGGAGGTGGGAAACCTAGAAGCTGACGAGGAGGTTAGCGCCGGTTATGATGTTCTAGCGGGGAGAGAACACTGCCACCTTTCGGAATATAACGTCCAATAAACTAACGGGACGAATGGCTATCGCAGTTGACGCACCCACAAATACAAAATAATGAATCATTCGCTCACGCGAGTAGCATCAGCTTGAATTTCATGTACACCCTCTCGAACCAAGTTTTCATGCTACCTCTTTCGAATATCATCAGAAAGAGGTTTCAAGAAGTTAGGTTTTAAGGGTATTATTGATAAAATTAGAATTTTTTATTAATCACTTTTAAGAAAAGCCGTACTGGAGAATAATTTTGTTATTATTGATGTAAGAACTAATTTCAATATGAATCTTGTACAACATCGTAGCTTCATCCAGAGAAGCGTTAGTATTTTATTGAATGTTTGGATTAGATGCTTTGCGTCTAGTTAAATATTACTACTGTAATATCTAGTTGCAGCTATTTACACATGGTACTCCTATCCTCTCCGTGCAAATCCCTCCCGTGCTTCTCATAGTCTGGCAGTCAGTTCAGTTAAGATCGATTCGAGATGTGTAAGTGTCGAGACTCAGTATGTGTTGTTAGTAGAATCCGCTCCGTCTAAGCGACCAACTTGCGTCGTATTTCGCTTCTCCTTCCATTGTGACCTTTTTAATAGTAGTTTTGTTGTACTCTTAGTTCGGGCATGTATTGGATTATTTCCGGAACGCACAAATAGTGAGAGTTTCGCATAACTTGTAAGTGATCGCCGGCAACCGTATTATATGGAGTATGCAGTGAGATTTTAGCAGCGACATAGATAAGTTTTCAAGATATAAAATTGAGCAGGAACTGGCGAAGTCATCATTTGCTTCTTAAAATTCCATGTGTTTCGCCACAAACGATTCCTGTGCTCTCACTCAACAGAGTGGACTATTGTCTGCATAGAGTCTTGTTTCTTCCCACTTCAGGAAAACCCAATGAAGATCTTTGCACTCCATGACAGCAACGATTTAAGATGGCCGTTAACACCGTAGTCAGAACAGGCAAGTTACAAAGTGGAATTATTGTTGCTTTACCTTAAGAAGGTGCATGTTTCTTGTGTATGCATGTTTTCTTGAGCCTCGGAATACCTATCTTCACTCCTTTACTAACATTAGTTGAATCCAGAATAAATTATAGCAAAAAGCTTTGTAGACAAGTAACAGAAATATTCGCTCGTGTGTAATAAAAACTATAGTGTATTTAATAAAACAGATTCAGATTTCTTATGAGAGTCCTATCGACAAAATAATCACCCCCACTCCTGTCGCACCTAGCATAATGGGGGCTCAAGGAAACGTGCCCGGACAATACTACCACTTATTGGTATTACCATGAATGATCATAACCTCATTTTACATTAGCAGGTGTTACTATTTGCAAATGTATCGTTGTGTTGTGTTAGTCAATGGAGAAAGAGGGGAAGGTGTACTTCGGACATACTTGTACATCGGACCTACAGTAATTAAGGATTCACCTGTTGCGGTAGCTCAAAACCATTCACAATAGTTTGTCTTGCCGGTACAGATACAAACTAATTTCTTGTAGTTGAGAGAGTTGCAGAGTTTTCTAAAAAAACCTACTTTTCACCTATTGAAAGTATTTTGCTTCTACTTCCTCTGACCACACCGTTGTCATTTCATTATTTAATGATAGTACAGTGATGTAGAGTATTTTTTTAGCTACAAAAACCTGAGTTAAAAATGTTTATTGCAATCCAAAAATGACAGATTGTGTTTTCGTGAAATACGACCAAGTGTTGCACCTTGGATCTAGTCAATAGTGTTCCTTGTGCCAGTTCAAGGTACTGCATCTCAATAAAATTAATATAAAAATAAATTTTCTTTACATTCAATTATTAAATATTTTTATGTATGTGAATAAAATGTTCGTGTGTGTGTGTGCACTATAGATTCAAAAACTACTCGATCAACTTAGCGGAAACCGCCGAACGACTGAGATTCTCCGATCGCAGTAATGAGGTGGAGCGCTTATCGTCGTGCAAATTGGCACAACTGCTGCGGCAGTTGAGTCGAGCAGTTGAGCGAACGGCGAGCTCTCAATCCCATGTTCTAACAGTGGCGGTTGATGCCGCACGAACCAGGTTGTTGCAGACATACGTCATTCCGAGGGCTCGGACTTTCAGATAAAAACATATTTTCCCCCTTCAATCTTGAGCGGTTGAAGTTCGGTGGAAATTCAATAAGCGCCCAATGGTTTTCGTATACCAAATTGCACATCAACTAAAAAGTGATTATTTTGATTAAGTTGCATAATAATAAATATTTTCGTCAAAACAAATGTTATTACACATCTCGGAAAATTTTATATGGATAAATTAATATTTTGAGTATTTTCACGTTTAATACTTTGTGTAAACACGTAATAAATGACGTTTCACTACTTCTAATCACTGTAATTCACTGCACACTCAAAACAGCTCACATAGAACTTGTCCTAGAAGCACTCCAGCAACTGTGCCATCTGTTTTCTTATTTTCATATACCTCGGTGGCTGAAATCCATCAAGGGTTTGAAAGGTGCTGCTCGGTATCGGGAATCATTTGCAACAGAGTAGAAAGCGTGTGGGATAATACTAGAAGTATCCTACTCCAGGGCACCCAGTTATTGTAGCTGAAAGCCAACTCCCTCGATGACGTCAGCTCTCGGACGCTCGCTGGGGCCTCTCATCGACTGTTCACGCTTGTAGATAAGAAGTTTTTATTCGGCGGTAGATCACTCGCACGCACGTTAGTAATTTAAGTGATTTCTTTTTAATGTTAACGTTTCAAGGGACATTGGCCGAAAATTTCGGGTTGTGCAACACTGCAACAATGCCATGAACCGCCACTCTAATATTACCGATTCTCTTGTTTTCTTCTCGTTGTTTCAAGAATCTTATTCAACTGTTTTGCAAGAAAAATTGTACAAATATCATTGTATATTGATTAATTATCCAATTGTCTAAAAAAATTAAAACGCAAAATGTATTATTTTAAAATGTATATTTAGGTTGATTGATGATTGATTGATTATTAGTGATGGGACGTTACAACTACTGAGGTAATTAGTCCCGTAAGAGTAGCGCATGGTTTTTCATCGGGAGGTGGCGGTGATCTTCCGCCATTAAATGGCGAGATCTGGCGCCGACCTAGCGTCGACTAGCGGAGGTTTCCCCAACCAGGGGAGATCTCCCACCATCGGGGCACCGCCCCAGCCGGGATAAGTTCTAAGTTCTCGACCGACCTCCCGGAATATGTGGTAATGTAGTGCATGTTAGTGTAAGCGTGTGTGTGTAAGGGGTGAGGATAATACAAGGAAGAGGAAGGAAAGATTGTGCGCGGTCCGTTTGTTAGGGTACTGCTCCGGCATTCGCTTGGTGTTGATCGGAGAAACCACGGAAAACTACCTATCAGAGCAGCCGGCCGCTAGAATTCTTCTCCAGACAGCGACTGAATTCGACCTAACTGAAAAGTTAGTGTCAAAAATCCTATCGGGGACTCGAAACTAGGACCTCCCGGTCAGAGGCACCGCAGTGACATCAGTTGATGCTCTGACCTACCGCTCCGGGTCCAGGCATTGGGATTGGATGTTGAATAGATATGGAGTGCTATTGGATGTAGGGAAGCCAGGCATTGGGCATTGGAAATATATGTAGAGAGCTTGGCGTTGAGTGTGAGGAGCTAGGCCTTGGAGTGACGCGCGCAGGGCGGGTCTTACCTCCTGGTCCGAAGGTCATCTGCTGGCGCGCCACGTCGACGGCGCCGTCCTCGATGAACGGGATGTCGGGGTCGTCGAGGTTGAGCGCGCCGGGCACCGGGATCTTGAGGCTGGCCGTGATGACGCCCGGGTCGGGCGGCGGCGGCGAGTCGGACACGCGCGTCTCGGGCTCCGTGGCGCGCCGCCTCCCGCCCGCCGCCGCCGCCCGCTCGCCGCCGGCCCCGCCCCCGCCCGCGTCTTCGCTCCACCGCTTCCGCGTCGGCCGCGCGCGCTCGCGATGCCTGCCACAGGGCCGAGCAGAACGTTAACCCTCCAAAAACGCACTATACAACAATTTAAAAATGGTAAGTTACGTAACAAGTGTGCGAAACAGGTGATTCGACAAAAGACGACTGCGCCAATCTCCTCGCGCACTTGTTGCTGATGCTTTATTTTTTAACAAGCCGTGTGCGAAACAAGTTTTCTTGTGTTCGTTTTCCGTGAGGGAAACGGCTTATTTTTTCATTGTCACTAAAAATGTACGAAACGTTACGAGTTTGGCGACACTTTGCGGCATCTTTCACTCGCGGTTTATTGAAAAATAGTACCCGTGACACGTGCGAGAGCTGATTCGCAAGCTCGTCTTTTTTCGCCCCCACATACGCTGGGGCTCCTCGCATTGTCAACTCGTGCGCGAATCACCTCCGTTTCCCGCACTTGTTACGTACCGTACCATTTTAACAGGCCGCGTGAGAAAGATTATTCCGAAACGTTTCGTAATGTGTCGCACACTATTAGAATAAAAGAATTGCAGTTTCGCACACGAAACAAAATAAAATTCCATGTTTTGCAAATGGCGTGTTACAAATATTAAGTCTCTCAACTGAAAGTAGGAGATGAAAACTCAATTTAAAGATTTCCTCACTTCTCAAACTTTCAAATGAGACATGAACCACTTCTCCAAAAGGTCTGAGGACATCGCAATCCGTACGAAACGTTAGGTCTTACTAGCTCTTTGCATGTTACGATAGTTTACTTGCGTCAAAGAAAATACTCTGGATATGGCGTTTAAGAGGAGTAAAAATGAGCGAGGCATTTTTATGCCCTGTAAATTGATGTGGTGGAATTTCGGGAGGAGGTGGGGTGTCTCAATTATAACTACGTCTCTTCGGGTATGGGTCGGCACGGACGGTTGAATGGGTCGTTAGCGTTTCTCTCTAGCTTACCCCGTTTTCTCGAAATGATCTCCAATATAAATCTAGGTTCTTGGCGGCGCAACTAATTCATATTTTGACAGGAAACTTGTACGTTTTGAATTCTATTTAATATACTTTTTATATTTTTGTAATTTGTATATCAATTTTGAGTTATATTTTTGTACAAATAAACTGTTATGGATGGAGGATGTGCTCTGAGTAAAGACAGACCTTGTTTGTGTCACCATCAACGGCCTCCTTATCTCTAAAATAAAGAAAAGTTAATGAAATCTTATCATGTAAGTTTAGAAATCAGTGACATGGACCTAATTGCATCTTCGTTTACGTGGTATCTCCTTAAGAAAATATTTGTATTATTAATCCCCCAACACTGATGGAGCAGAGAACTGCGGCGGTAAGTTACGGACATGCGGAGAAGACGGAGAAGAGGCGCAGGAGAGCTAGGGGAGAATGGGGTGGAAGATGAGAAGGGGAGGAGGAGATGGACAATGAGAAGGTGAGGAGCAGAAGGAAGATGAGAAGAGGAGGAGGAGAAGAAAGTTGAGAAAGGGAGGAGCAGAAGGAAGAGGAGAAGAGAAGGTGAAGGAAGATGAGAAGGGGAAGAGGAAAAGGGAGGAGGAGGACAAGGAAAGGGCAGGTGGGACGGCGCGCGGTCCATGGCCTGTTTGTTAGATTACTACTCCGGCATTCGCCGGGCGTTGATCGAGAAAAACACGCAAAAGTACCGATCAGAGCAGTGGGTCGCTAGAACGCTCCTCCAGACAGCGGCCGCATTGGATATAGCTGTGTAGAAGTGCCACGTGGCTCGTGGAAGCCCTGCTGAGTGTACCTGTTGGGGCGCATGGCGAGGTCGGGGCCGCCGGTGGCGGCGGTCTCGTGCAGGAACTCCTCGCGCGACCACACGCGGCGCGGGGGCTGCGCGGGCTGCGCCGGAAGCACGGCCTCCAGCGGCGCCGGCGCCTCGGCCTCCACGGGGCTCGTCACCTCGCTGCCGCTCTCCAGCTCGTCCGCGAACCTGCCGCACCACTCGTTATCAAAAACTGGCAACGTTCCGTATTACACCTCTCGTCAGGCAGCTACTCTCAAGAGACTTCATTTATTCAGGCGAATCAACAATTGAAGCATCGTTATAATGTGATTATTTAATTATCGTGACATTATACATTGTTGAATGATTGTCTCTTACCATGAGTCGATTTCTCGAAGTCCATGAGTACTTTCGTTTTAGTAATCAGTATTACGTAAAATTATTTACATTTTCAGATGAAAAACAACGTACCATGGAAAAACAGTTCCTCAAATGTTAGGAGAGCGTTTATTACTGTACTCGTCTCAAAATTCCGGACTGGAACTGCAATGGCCCACTTGCCAGTCTTAACACAACGTAAACTGTAGGTATCAACGAGGCAATGCGTCGCACAGTGGTCAATTTTGGTTTCGTAGCTGGACAGAAACAATAGTGGCCAACATTAACCATTATTAGGCGTAAAATCTGCGTGAATAATACATATATGATCGTTTTCGTCTTTCTGTATGTTATTTGCGCAGTGGGTCGTACACAGTGGGTCAAAACTAGCGGGATGGAACCTATTACAAATTGACGATAGTAGTGCATACAAATTTTATTAGTTAAAATGAGTAATATAGTTTGTAAAAGATCATCCAAGAAATCATTTGCTGACTTACCAATGAATCTGTACTATTGGATGTGAAATTCTTGTATTATGGCTCTCAGGGAAGAACAATTTATACATGAGTCAGTAGGCTGGGTGCCTTCACGAAACTATTCCTTCCCTAATCACCAATGTAATTGAAAAAGTAGCCACGATCTCTCAAGGAATTGCTTTGTTTGTTTTTACTCTCGAAATTTTCTTGCGCTCTCTATTCGCAGTTTGCGCCTCACCTCCTGCGTGTCTTCAGAGAATGATCACATTGGCTAAATACCAGTCACACAGGGTCACATTTAGATGCGACAGTTTTAGGCATAACACAAAATGCCTTAGCATTAGTGGAGCGACCTCGAGAACAGCGCACAGAGAACTGTAAAAAACATTTTAATATGGTGATTGGTCATTCCTGTGACATCTATTTTCTATAATTGGAAAAACGTTTGGAGTTGTCGCCATCATTATTTGTGCCACATTCTGGTCGAGGAAGTTCAACAATTCAATTCAATCTTTCAGAATCTCGGATGAATTTTATTTCACCGAAAATCTACAATATTTTTCTCTGAACTTCCTGGAGTTTAACCATTAATGACCTCTTTAAGTTATAAGAACTGTGCATGAAACAACTTCTTGGCTGCAAAAGTGATAATTTAAGATTATCCACTTTGCAACTTAGTTTACTTTTTATTACAAGTTTCTACAAATTATACATAAAAACACGTCCAATTACTTTTGTTCACACTTCGGAATCATACCATGAATTCCATTCCATCTCCAAACAAATCGCTTGGTGACACTGAATAACAAAATGACTTCTTTAAACTTTCAGTGAAATGTTCGTCTATTATACGTTACTATTTATTCTTGCAGCTTGATATTTTACGTCTCTCTGAAAGCAAACATGCTGAAGGCAAACATACATTGAAGAGTTCCTGCAAAATGCTCTCGGGAACTAAAAACAATAAAAATCGCGTGGACGCAAATGGTCGCAGAAACCACATATTCAGCATCAAAGAAGCCACGAGGAATGTATGGAAAAAAAAATTCATACCCCAAGATGCATTTTTCTAAAGTCAGTTTGAATTTTAAGAAATGTATGACTTTTTTGTACAACGCGACTTGATTATCAGTATTATTAGTAAGCTATCAGAAAATGAGTAACGGAAGTGTAAACTTACATTATAAATCTAAAAATCATATAAAACATCATACTAGTATGAAGTAGTGCAGTTATTTCCAGCTACGGGGCCAAAATTGATCTTTGTGCGTCGGCGTGGACGACATAGAGAGAGTACCTTTCAGCGCGCCAGACGCGATGCTTTGCGGGTCGGAATCCCGTCGCAGCATAGACGTTTGCTCTTCACGCGTTCAATCACGTGTTGCTTACTCCTTATCACAGGAAATCGCAAATATATGTGTATCGATGGAAATACCCCTCGGGGATGTCAACCTATACCTCGAGAAGGAGTAGTGTTTCGATAACTTTAAATACATGTACTTAATACATATTTTCGTTGTTTGAGGATGAAAAACGTTCAGAAGTTTCGTTAAAAATTTTGTTTCATTCTGTTAAGGTTAGCAACCCTGATACAGCGTATCTTTTTAGTTCCGTCATTTCTGGTTTGCTGTTAAAGTGTCCAGTAATATGGAGGGGTGCTTAGTAATACATATTGCATCATCCGGTTTCCAAAGAAGCTGGCATGTAGAAAGTGAAATGTAATTTGAAATTATTGCTGAGCCTCTGAATGTTATTGAGATACTCATTATTGCACATGCAAAGGGAGCCACTTACGAAGTTGTTTAATGATAATTGGTGGTGACAATTACCCTCTATGCCTGAATTTACAAACATGAACTGCGTCTGCAATATATCTTGCTTCTAAAGTATTATTTCCAGAAACAATCCGATCTTCGTTAACAGTAGTGGAATACATTCATGCCGACACATGTCTCAGGTGTACGGAAAGTCCGTGCCACAAGAAATCGAAAATGGGTGCAGATGAGCAAGAACACAATTGGACATAGAGCGAAGAAATGCGTGGAGGTCGTACAAGCAGTGAAATAGTTATATACTCGGTAAGGTATTTATATTGAGTACTAGTCAATTCTGGATAACTTAACACCTTTTTTCGTTTCATTAGACATGTAGTTGAACGTTGATGAGTTTGTGTTGAAAAAGAATAGAGCGCATGAAGAGCATGCAGAGTAGTCACTCGCAACAATTATAATTAGCCTCACACACAAATCTGACAATTAGACATTAAGAGTTATTCCAGAAAGACGCTCAGGCCGAAATTATTTGTGGAAAGGTGTTCGAACTTAACCTATCGCGCTCAACTGTGAAGGCTGACGCAAAATATAAATACTCTTTGAACGTTTCAATTTCAACATGGTTGCAGTTTATCGATTTTTTTTCTTTTCGAGACAATTTTGTACAATGATAAATCAGGTTTGATAACAGGATGTCAAAATTGGGTGAATATGAAAATTATGGTGAATTTTGTCAATTTACCGTGTTGTGAAATTGATTTCTCAGTATCTTAGTATAAACTACTGGACAGCAATGACAATTTCTGTTCTATTAACACGTGTGAATATTGAGTTAAGAAAAAACAAAATGGTGATGGTACATAAAATGTAAATGTGTACACGTAAGCTGTAACTTCTCACAAGGAAGTAGTTCTTTCAGATGCCGCGATTCTGAACAGTTGTATGAGTTAGTAGTTGTAAGTACGTTTCGTACTAACGTTGGTGCACAAGCGACTGTTAAAACACAAATTGATAGGAATTTTATGTGAAGAAAATGCCTTAAAGGTCACAGAAAGAAGCTTCACATAACAGCTTTCGCTTTTACGAAGTACAGTTTTGCGGCGAAATGTTTACCGTGACGAAGGTAGCAGTTGCATTTATTTAGGAAACGTTTTATTACTATTTTTCTTACGGAACACATTTAAGAACATATATTTATTTTAATTGTAGCACATCATGTTAATTTATTTGCTTTTTATATTGTTAGGTAAACATTTATGATAGTTTTTATTGTAAAGAACTTACATTTCGCAAAATTCTCCACATACCGCCTGCGAGTTTGTTGTTTATCAATGCGATCCGCGTCTGTGTATTGTTGTGTCATAGCGGCCCGCGCTTGTGTTTTTTGTGTCAGTACGTATCCTCGCCGCTCGAGTGTTGCGCAGAGCTGCAATAGAAGACACAACTACACCTACTAGGTGGCATGCGTGTCGACACTGGGCTTGGAACTGTTTGCAAACATCGCAAGTCTGGAAGATTGCACAATTTTGAGTCGCAGTTATCTCAAGGTATCAAGCACCTTTCTTCTAATTAGTAGTGTAAAAATGTACACATAAAAAGGAACTACGTTATCCATTGCTGTCGCATGCTTTGAAACAATATTATTTACCGAGTGAGTTTCTGACCGTGTCAAAAACTTGTAACTGCGTTCTGGGAAAGTGATCACTCTGAGACCAGACTAGTAGAACTTTGCACGTTGGCTAGATAAACTTGCAATATTTTGGTACACTTTGGTTTCTTTAAAAGGAAAATCTAGGAATTTGCGAATAAATCATATATCTTTCGTATACAGGTCCGCGCCACGTAAAACGTCATTGGTGTCATCGGTAGTAAATCAATACCAGTGCACTTCAGAGGGCATATTGCAATTTTGGTTTTATTAGGTTGATTTATATGCAATCTTGTTTTTCCGGAAAACGCTGCGCTAGGGTTGCCAACTTTTCGGTTGTCAAATATGATCTTCTTCGGGGCTAAATGCGGGGCATTCATGTTCAGGGTTCATTAAGGGGAGTTCTCGAATACCCTACACAGGCAAGATTAAATTAATCTTGTCGTAATCAGCAATGATCCCGACCCTCCCCAACAAACTCACTACTAAACGCGTGTTGAGACACCATTATGCACGCATGTTTTGTCTCTCTGATTGAAGGAAGTGTTTCTCTCGGAAGGCGGAGTGCTGGGGACCCAATCGCAAGCGAGTGAGGCATGAGTGTGTGTGGTGGGGGGCGGGGTTGGCAAACAGTTCCAAGCCCTGCTGCAGGAGCCGCGGGGGCGGGGGCGGGGGCGGGTGGGGACTCACTCGTCTGCCTGAGCGTCGCGCAGGCGGAGCAGCTGGTCCAGGGCCTCGGGGTGGCTGTCCATCATGTGCAGGTACACCTCGTCCAGCGTCTCGGCCGGCAGCTGCAACACCAATCACACCGCGTCACACGCCACGCTACGAGCTAAAGGAAGCCTAATCTATTCTACCAAGCACTGTTCCTATCAGAGTGCGTATTATTAACAATGTCGTTCTTACCGTATGTTAGCTCTTACACGTTGAGCCAATTCATTCTATTCATTAGTGCTGCGAAAACTATTATTTACTTCGTCTATAATTTATTTATTATTGTATTTATTTTTATACACTATATTTGTTACTTAACGATATCATTTATTTCATAATTCTTTAAATTTGTGCTGAGAATGTAATTTCTCTGCTAGTGTCCTTAGGTCTATCAAAATGTTTCAATTTGTTTACATATGCTGGGCTATAATCTTATTAAAAAATACATGTTTTTCATTTGAAAGTATAGATGACATTCTCGTCTTCGTTTAAATGGTGATAACGAATAAAATAACGTCTGTCACTATACACTGAATATACCTACTTTTTTCACTGGTGAAAATGAACATTTTCGGCCGCTATCTTTCCCCCAGGCCTTCGCGGATAGCTCATTGGTTAGCATGTGCGCTTTCCGGGACGCGACCCCGGGTTCGATTGCTCGCCGAGCAAGATTATAGTGGGCGTTTTCCTTGCAAGACTCAGTATATGTTGCGGTGTGGCGAAGAGAAAACTCAATTATCTGGTTGAGAAGAAGGCCCGGACGCCGCTGGTGGGCTCAGGCTTTATCAGAGGCTATTGCGCCAAAGTACATACACAAATTCATCTTTCTCCCGGGGGCTAACCAGTTTCACTCGTGAATCACTATTATCCTCAGCATAAATTACTGCAGTGTTCGTATTTAATACAAAATTAGTTTGAAAAGGCAATAGTACGCAGTGTCGTAGATACAGTTCTTTGAGATTTTTTTGATTTCCGTGACTCCTTGTCACGTGGGCATGTTTTATTGAACCTTTAAGACCAACCAAACTCTTGGGATTGATATCGTTATTTAGAGACGACAACGACAAAGTCATGGATCCGGCAATGCATTTTAGCGAGATATCTGAAGTACTCTCAAATCCGTCTGGAATGAAATAACGTTATATACATATCCATTATATTATAATATTTTTCTCTTTTTGGAGCATTAAAAACCACGTTCGCAAATTGTAACTTTTTAAAATTATTGTAACAACCTTTAACACTATTAATGCATCACCAGAGATGGCCATTTTATTTCGAACTCTCCCCTTTCCCCATTTCGTGAGCTAAATAAGAATTAACTTGATTGAATACCTTACGGAATTTTTTATTTTAGGAATTTATATTTTAACACTTTTTCAAATTTGAACAATGCACTTTTGATTAATTTTAACAATAGTTAATACTTTGGGGTTAAAAATGTAAACTGTAGCAAACATTTAGGAGATTCTTGAATTTTCCTCATCCTCCTCGTTTGTTTTTCTCAAGGTGGATAACCTCTCCCCTCCGACGAGCGAGCGTATTCATTTGAATGACTCCTTGAGAAATCGCTTTCTGGAGTTTTGTCATATTCTCTCTTACTAGTGGAAATACATGCAATTAAATCGCATGGGAAGTTAAAAGCCGAATCTTTTTACTTGTGTGGATATTTAATCATCTATTCAGACCATGTATTCTGTATATAATGCGTAGACAGAATATTGAATGCATTACCTCCCTAGTCTGACCTGGCGTGACCTGCTCTGCCCCATCCTGTCCAAACCCACCCTGCTCCTTGCCACTGTCCTCGTCTGCTTCGCCTGACCCCGATACTACCCGTCTTACAGCCAAGTTGTGCGGGATGCCGACATTTCAAAAAAACAATTTTCGTATTATTTATACTTATTTAACATATACAAAAACAAAAACTACGCGTACGAACATCTGGATCTTACAGCTTTCAAGTGATACTTTACTTTCTGCAATTGATGGGGTAGTTCATTCGTAAAAGGGATGATTACAAAACACACACACACACATGTATATTGATACATATGTATATACATACATTCATTCAGTACTTGATTTCTTGCGGAACGCGACAGAACGGCGTTTCTATCTATATACGTAATTGCGATCTATCTATATAATACAGATAATGCGAATGCGGTGTTGCTAGCGACTGACCGTGAAGATGGCGCGGTGGTGGTCGATCATTGCGCGGATGACGTTGATGACGTCAATGCGGTCCTCGGCGCGCTCCGCGCTGATCTCCTTGGAGCCCGAGCCTGGCTTCACGCAGTGCAGCACGTTGGGCGCGAACATGGTCGCCAGGTTGTTGCTGTCCATCTTGTTGCCCGTCACCCACTCGCCTGCAACCCACCGACGCACATGCACTCGTCAAATATCCGAACTCTTCTCGCTGCGCTTCAGACAAAGAAATTCCGGTTGGGGTAAAATACTATTTATTCTTACCTTTTTTAGACGATTTACGTATTTTCTTGAATTCCAAGCGGAAGGTATTACCGAATCAATTAATAGAATTAATAATTATAATAGTTATAAACGTGAATGGTGAAATATTAAAAGATGCACAAAAGTGTGTAGATCGTCAATATTTAGTGCCCAAAAAGTTACGTTTTTACCCTAAAGGGAATAAAACATAACCTTAAGAAGAGAAAATAAGACTGAACATTTCTCAGGAATTTAAGTAGAAAAATATGTAAAAGGAAATGTTCTGTTAAACTTAAATTTGAAGTTTCACTTCTTATTATTATTATTATTATTATTATAATTACTTCCATAGTTTCCACTGAAAGCCACATATTACCACTTATCCTTTGAAGGGATTGCTAAACTAGACACAAGGGAATTGAAAGTTTTTAACAGTGAACAGTCACACAATCTCCGCAATACGACCGAGTGGAAAAGGACGAACATGAATGAATTTGAGTCCTGGGCATCGGCGAAACGCCCAGTTCAGAGTTTCTGCCGTCAAATTGCGTCTATCTTCGGGGCGAATGTCGTGCAAAGCATTCGCAAACATAAGGCCTGAAGATGTCAGTGAGCGAGCCTTTACGTTTGCGAGCATCGTTTGACTGCGGAACTGTTATTTTGTTCGTCAACAGACCAAGTGCTTTGCCATTTGCCCTGAAGGATGTTCGATAGTCTTTGACGATCCCGGTTGGATCTCTTCCGGTCCACCATTCGGGCCAAATGAGGTGTCAATCCAGTCGTCTCCATTCAATTGGACCTAGCTATGTAGCTCGTGAAGAAAATTTCACCCTACCACGTGAGGGGACGGGGGCGTTACCTGAGGCGTCGCGGTGCTCGCCCGCGTGCGCCGCCACGACCGCCAGGAAGGTGAGGAGCGCGTGCAGCGTGTCGCGGTTGGCGGACGGCAGCAGCTGCACCAGGTGCTGCAGGGCCTCGAACTGCAGGCGCCGATTGCGGATGCCTGCAACAGAACGCGCGCCGTTGCAAGCGGCTGGCGGGAGCTTACTTTCTCGTGTACGTACCTATATACCGAGTAATATACGTAGTATATACAATAGGGAAGTTAGCTAAGGCTGAGGAAAATCGATTTCGAGATTTCAACGGAAATACACGTTTTAGAGTCCCTTGATACAGATAATTTTTTTAAAAAAAATGCCCTTCCTTCCACCTGTCAAGAACACTCGCATCTAAATTATTCTTAGAAACTTTTCCCAAAAGAATATTCTCCCGTGAATTTGCATTGGCACAAAGCCCTGTGATTTTGGAAAATATTCTTTTAATTTCTGGAACTACTTCACATGAAATCCCTGGAACATTTTCAAAATTCTCTTCTAATTTACTCTTCGATAATATTCTTAAAACAGTATTTCAATTGGTCTAATAGGGAACCAAAAAATGAGAAAATGCCAAAAATCTATTTTGGGCTGGAAAGAGTGTAAGGGAAAACCAAAAAACCAGCCCAGGCTAAAGAGATTAGGTAAAAGAAAGTATATGTCATTATGTAGCGCCACTACTTTAAATAGAATATGTAACAGTGAAGTAGCTGAAGAGCAAAAACGGAATATATTCAGATACTCAAACAATCACTATTGTGAATTGAGAACTTTTTTTTACCTTTCCAACTCCTAAGAGTCACTCGTGGAATCACTGCTAAGACTGCCCTTCTCCTCATGGAACTGTTTATGACGTGAAATAAATAACAAAAGTAAATCAGATGGTTGTGTCATTTGCTTCCACCGGTTGTGACTAGCCTCCGGCCGCGATTGTCTCGACTATACTATTCCCTCCCCTCCGGCATGGACGTGGCCCACAGGTCCGTGTTTGCGGTGAGTACTCACAAATCCGCAGCAGCGTAACTCGTGAGCTTCATTCACGCCAACAGGAAATTAATTAGACGGCTGGGGGAACTTTGGTCGCGCCTAGGTAGCATTCGGGTGTGTTCCGTGGGCTAGTTCGGTACGGCACCTGGTGTTACCAGACTCATGCTGGTACTGACGGGAGGTCAGGTACTAAGGAATGACACCGTCCAGGTGCCCCATTCCGCCCGAAAGGGCCAGGAACAAAGCGATGTCATGGGATGGGTGTCGCGTAGAGAGTAGGGCAACACACAATGCCTACCGACCCGCCGCACAAGGCTATCCACTGCACTGGGCCTTACGACGTCGGCAACCCTCCGGATCACCGTTATTTACTCACCGTTAACGAAATATCACAAAGCACTGAAATGACCAAGACATTCGTTGCCCTGGGTCGTATCATACCCGCAAGCACTTGCTTGTTTGTACGCGTGACTTACGCTGCGTGTGCACGAAGGCGTGGTAGAGGTCGCGCGGGAGCAGCGGGTCGGGCAGGTCGCGGAAGAACTCCTTGAGCAGCGTGGCCACGTCGTGCGGGCAGTGCTCCTCGCCCAGCGCCACCTCCTTCCCGCAGTCGAACTCCTCGCGCAGCTGCAACGCACGCGCGCGCACACGCGTCACACGCACTGCTCCTGGCCAGGCGGCGCCTACTGACCAGCAACACTGCCCGTGACATACATTTCGTTTGCAATTGAATGTATGTCACGTTTTCAATAGCATGGAATTGGTTCATTTGTGCGCGACCATGAACATTTCTTTTAAAGAAACAATATAACGAGGGATTTTTGTATTTAAGACATTGGATTGTTTTCAAATACATTTTATAAGTTATTAATGCCAATATTATACATGGTTGGTAATAGAGAAATACATGTGAGTGATAACGTCTTTTTCACACATTTACGACACCCATTCGCATACATTATAACGGTTCAGTTTTACGACGCCGATCTAAGCCTAAAATGACTGCTGTCCCGCAATACATCTGTGTCATGCTTGTTGCATTGAGTTTTTTTTTATTGTAAGTTTTATCTTGCAGTGAAATATTAAAGAATTTACAAACATTAAAAAACAAGTCACATTTATCAATAAATGATTAACATGTTAAACTTACGTACATTTTTCTTTTCACTACCCAAAGGTACCAAATAATTATATGGATTTTTTGAAAGTGCATGCCATTAAATACGCCTAACGTTTCGGATAGTAGATAGTTTTCAGGGGATCCGTGTTAGACTGAAGAAAAGTTCGGGCGCAAAAATACTTTTTTGACTATCGAACCTTTCCTCTCGACGGGGATTTGCGGACAATAGTAATTTAGGGAGCGATTTCGCAGCCAAGAGCCAGTAAATGTAGTGTAAGTTATATCTCGAGAGGTGTCGGTTTACTCGTCGCTGGATGGTGAACACGGTGCCGATTTACTCGTTGGTTTGCGCGAATTTTCCTCTTCAGATATCTCCATCAGCGAGGCACCGCCCAGAGGAAAATAAGCTCTAAGCTCCCCCACTGTCCTCACGACATGTGTAGTGGTGTGGTTCATGGAAAAGAAAGTGTGTGCAATGAAAGTGTGAGGATTTGTCATGGAAGAAGAAAGAAAGATCGCGCGCGAACCGCGACCCGTTTTTGGGGTACTGCTCTGGCATTCGTGTGGTGTTGATCATTACTTTCCCTCTCGGCAGGAATTGATTTGGACATAGTTGATGAAAATATGCTACCGTCAAGACTTGAAATTAGAAATTGCTACCGGCGTAGGTGGCTCAGAACATGAATTGATATCACTACAGCGTCTCTATCTGACATGTCCAGCATGTCGGTGTTTTTGACTCTAGCTAGTTAGTTTGAGTTCAGCTGCTGTATGGAGAATTCTAGCGGCGGGCGGCTGTGAACGGTAGTTTTCCGTGGTTTCTCCGATCAACACCAGACGAATGCTGAAGCAGAACGCTAACAAACGGGCCATGGACCGCGCGCGATCTTCCCTTCTTCTTCCTTGACATTTCCTCATCCTTACTTTCATTTACACGTATATGCACTACACTACCACACACGTCGAGACATCACTCGTCAGCCTACAGCGTGTCCACCAGCGGACAGTGGGACAGTGCCCCGTTAGTGGAAAATCTGGTTGAGGAGAACCCTCGCAAGCCGACGTGCAGGTCGCCATCCAGCAGGGAAGATCGCCGCCACCTTCCGCGATCGAAATAGCATGCACTACACTTTCGGGACTAATGAGCTTCGCAGGTGACGCGCCCAGAAACACCAATGAATGCATGGAAAGGGAAAGGCCACTCACCTGGCGCACGCGCTTCTTGGAGGTGCTGACGCGGAAGAGGCCGAGCGTGTCGAGGCCGAAGCGCTCCAGGTGGCGGAAGCAGGCGGCGACGACGCGCGGGACCTGCGGCTCGGGCGGCTCCGCGGCCGGCGCCAGCAGCAGCTCGCTCGCCGACCCGCACGACGACAGCGAATCCAGCAGGCCCGGCACGCTGCCCGCCGCCCGCGGCCCGCCCGCCGCCGCCCCGCCGGCGCCCCCGCCCCCGCCCGCCGCCCCGCCGCCGCCCACCGACGCCGCGCCGCCCGACGCCGCCAGGCTCTCGCACGACCCGCTCTGCAACCACACACACACAGCGCGGGTCAGCAACGCGCACTTGGATTCGACGGCCGTTACACAGGGCCTGAAACAGTTGAGCGTAGTCCAAGGCAACATCGCTCTGCGAAATGTATTCTTCTGCTAGCCGTATGGGCTGGAAAGCTGGAAATTGTCAAAGTATCTTTTCTGTGCGTCAAGTTGAAGGTGAAGGGTAGTTTTTGCCTGTCATTTACATGGTATCAACACTATTATAAGATTTGATACACATCGACAAAAAAAGCAGACGAGAGCATATATGCGTGTGAATGAAGTCTTCAGACGGATGAAAACAGGAAATAAATACCGAATTTGAAAGAGTCCAGGTTGTTTCTTTCAGCACGCTTTTAATTTAACTTGCAATAGACTGAACTTTAATATGAGAATTACGCATGTAAATGTGTTTCCTTAAATGGAAGTTATAAAGTCAACTCTTCTTGCATTTAGCTACGTAAATACAACGATAACGCCTTAAACTCCAAACCAGTGGTGCTACAGGATGACACAGACTTTCTCATACTAAATAGTTTTCTAATCTCTTTAGCCTCGATTAGCTTTTCCCTTCTATCCCCTTACCTAGTATTACCGCATAATAATTTTCCTTCATTTTTTCTGACCCCTAATAGAAGAACTGAAGTATGTGTATCTTTAATAATATAAATAGAAGCGTAAGACTTAAAAAAAGTATAATTATGGAAGTTGTAGGAAGGCGCCGAAAAAATTAAAACTCTTGTATTTTTCAAAAAATTCGTTGTGACAACAAACAGTGAAAATAGGACCGTTGCCATTTTATAAATGTATTTCACACTATTGTTATATGAAATTTAAAGAAAGATGTGAGCCACTTTTGAAAAGTGTCCCAGGGACTTGATGTAAAGTACCCTCAAAATTTAAAGAAAGTTTTTGAAAATCGCAGGGCATCGAGTCTAATCGACCACGAAAATTCATTTTGAAAAACAAATCCTACGAATAGTTTAGGCACTAGTGTTGTTCACAAACGGAGAGACGGACAGACTCAAAAACAACACTTTTTGGGTTTAAGAGGTCTCCAAAAGGGTATTTCCATTGAAATCTTGAAACCGATTTTTTGCGGCATTACACTACTTTCTGTGTTCTACTTATATTACTCGGTACATACGTACGTATACGGAAAAGTGACAACGCGTTTCAGGTGCTTAAAAATCCATAACAAGATTTTTCAAGGATTGTGAATGACCTGGATGGTTCCAAAAAATATGTTTGTAGGCCGAGATGTGTGAATGACACCTTGCCCCTGAATGATAACTAGTGAGTAACGAACGAGAACAGATACGCAGGTTACCTGATTACTGAAAGTAGAAATGTTTTCTTAAGCTTGAGTAGAGGAACAGGTAGAAACCGATCTAAGTTCTACGCTGGAGAGGGGGATGTACTGTATGCTGCATCGCTAGGGCAATACCGGACGTTGTTGGCAATGGTGGCTTTTGCCATCCCATTTCCCTCAGAGTAAAATCATCTCTCGAGGTCATCAGGAGACGTCAATATTATAGAGAGGTAGAAAACAAAAACGATCACTGGAATAGACTATCTACGAATCGCTACTACTGTAATATTTCTCAAATGAATTGGTTTTATCTATGGAGTGATTATTTCACTTTAAGGTCTAGAGGAAATTCCCTTTGGGTGAAAGTCGTAGTTCAGAAACCGAAATCTCCTGAGAAAGAAGAATTTTGTCGCATTGCCCGCCCTCCTTTGTTGAAATGAAGTTTGGTTCAATTGCGGAGCACATGTATATGTCGATTGTTCTAAATAGAATTTATGAGTTGCATTTTGTTAGATTATCGTCGTTATGTTTTCCAACTTGTTTGAGTTGATTTTAATAACTCTCAATGTTATTAAAAAATATCTAAAACTGCAAAAATACTTGTGTTAGGATGTGAAGAGCAAGTTTGCCTGTCAGTGCTTTAAAATTAGAATAGGGCAGAAAATTATCATTCGCTTTGATTAGCTCAAAATCATACTCGTGTATAATATGAGAAACATTTTTTTGGTGAACCAAAACCAAACCCACATATTTATAAATTTCATTTTTACATGTGTTTACAATTCACTGTCATATCGAGAAGGGAAAGGGAGCAGAGGAATTGAAAAAAAAACAGAACCTATTATTATATTACGTTAATTAAAAGCGTTGCTCAATGACAAAAGTAAATGTTTCCATGCTTTTTAACGCCAACCTAAGCATCACGAGTGGAAACAACGCTCCACGAGAGGTTGGGTGCTATCGAACCAAGTCTCATTTATTTCGCGAGTGACGTCACACGGCGCATTCACACCTGTTATTTCGGCAATAGGTTCTCCCACGCACGTCCCAAATTTAGAAGCAACTGTTTAGATGTTCTCCATACTTTTCGTAAACAATAAAACGTAACACTGAAAAGTTAAAAAGAATCCCAGCTTTGGTTAAACTTTTTATAGGTTTGTCATAACGTTTTATAGAAATGTTGAGGTCACTTCAGTACTTTTTCGATGTATGTTGATAAATAAAGACATAACTTGGAAGTTAACTCGTGAACTCGAAAGTTGCAATTAAACAGGCGTAAGCATTGTAGCAACAGCGTTTATGTTGTACGTTCTGTTGGTGGGTGCTGTGCTTCATTCTTTAGCTGTAAATGTACGGTCAGTTAAGGGCGATGCCGATAATAATTAGTGCATTCCTGACGAGCGAGCCGAGTCCCTTTTCAATTTTTCTCTTCTTTTAACTAGTAAATATTTTATTTTAATTCCAATTGCAAAAAGTAATTATTCGCAATAAATTGAAAATACTTAACGAATTCACGTAATTATGTTCGTAATCGAATTTTTGGATATCCAAAAACTTCTCACTCGTAGAGCTATCACGGATAAGAAAGGTCCTCACATGTCGCGCATTTCAGAGAAACGTAGGCGTGTAAAGTACAAAGACGATTTTACGGTTTTCTGAAACTTGACTACAAATAGCAATAATTTAAATATAAGAAGAAAAAAACAGATGATTTTGTGTTCTCACAAACGTGTGTAAACCAATACGAACTAGCTGTGCTACAAAATGGCACAGAATTTCCCAACATGTTTGTATCCTGTGCTCTTGAATCGGGGTTAATTTACTTTTCCGCCCCAGCCTCTTCCTAGCTGCTATCTATCGGCGCATGAAACACCAACTAGTTCCTCGAGCGGCCACTATGGCTCCTCTGAGGACTTTGCCAGTGCAGAGCACCCTCGCGCTCCCCGAATATCGCGTAGGTCTATCTTGGCACTGTACGCTATACTTGCTCATAGTTTTCCATTGCCTCATCAAGGTAACGTTGTTCTCGGTGTAGGGATATTGTTCCTCAATGACCTACGCATTTTCCTGACTGGCTAAGAAATTATTCTCTTTATCTTATACTACATGCATAGTACTCAATATTACGTATATGAGAAATTACCTTGGTATATTCACGATACAATTTTGTTTACTTATGCTTTAATTGCCCGATTTCATGAAAACTTACGTGAAAAGTGCACATACCCTGAACTTATGTGCATGACATTATTCAAAGATTTAATGTTCAAAAATAGATTTCATTGAGAACAAAATGTCTGTATTTAATGATGTCGTTGCTGTTCAATATATTTTAGGTCCTGGTAATTTCCCCAAATTCAGAGATCATAACCAGGACCTCCGTTATTTTTACGATCTCTCCACTCTACTTTTACGAATGGTATCGCTTGGCCCCATCATTACGAGTTTTTCTGTCGAAAAATCATCGGTAACTGCCTGCCTGTAAACTTTTTCTTTACCATGTAAGTACGTAGTAAGGTGAGAAAGTATAAGAAAGCAACACTTTATCAATGTCAGAGGAACTCAAAACATTCTGTTCAAGTTTCGAAATCGACTTTCCACAGTATTACATAGCATTATATTATACATATTACTCTGTATATAAGTACGTATACGAGAAAGTAAAATAACGTACGGCTATGTGATTACCTTTTGTTGAAATTACATGCAACGTAGAGAACGGCACCCTCTCCTTCATGAAGAAAGCTAATGTTGCCGATTTCCCCCCAATATCAGATAGTATTTATACTAGAAAGCCTCAACTGATGAGCACCGTGTGTAGCGCAAAGAGCGAGCCTTGTTTCTTTCTTTGCGGGTCCTTCCTGCGCGCCGTCAAAATACGATCGGCGACGCGCGTACGTTGGGTGTCGGGTTTCGGAGGAGCGTAAGCTGCGCGAAAAAGCAGCGGCAGCAAGACGCAGCCTCCACGCACATCCGTCGGCGGATGCGCCGCGGCCTCGCCCCGCCCCGCCCCGCCCCTCCCTCAACCCCTCTCTCCCGCTCCGCCGCTTTTCCTCGCTCTGTTTCGCTCCGCTCCGCTCCGGCCCTCTCCGCTCTACGCCACCCCGGGCCGCGCTGCCCTGCCAGCTTCGGCCCCTCCCCGCTCCGCGTGGCCGGAGTGGCACTAAACAGCGTGCGTCATCCGCGCGAAACAAGGCGTCCGACGCGAGAAAATACGGCCGCCGCCGACCACGCCCCCTCACCTGCCCCTCCGATGCAAGCGACGGCCCTGACGGGGCGACTCTACCGGTCTGCGTTCAAAAGAGCGGGGCGGAAGCAGAGGAGCATTAATATGGCATTCAAAATTCATTCAAGAACTGGGTGAAGAATAGAGAGGACGATTGTGGCCAAGTGCATCCCCACGAGAGAAGAAATGAAAAATACTCATACATCGTGCCACCGATGACGCCCCTTAACCTGCGGTTTTCCCAAGTTATACGTCCTCCTACGTACACTAATCAAGTCATTTAACCCAATTCTGTACTAAAGCAGTTCATGAAAATATTGTGCCTTCGTACAGTGACGGTGAATTTATTGGGTTCTCCGCCCATATTTTGGAATGTTGCTTGCTGTGTTACTTGCAGTGTTGTCATTGGTTCGGCCCTGCTATTGTGACCTTCATCGCGGTTGAAATAAATTTCAGACAAAAGACTTCATTTCACATGGACTTTGCCACGCAACATTGAACAGCTAACGGTTTTAACTGCGCACGATGGCAGCGGCTTGGTGTCTCTGTGATCATGTGTTGACAAGAGGGGATCATAAGATAGAAATCCTCGTCCCCACCTCTGCTCAGCAGCTGGTACGCCCCCTATTATATCGCAATGTATACTTCGATTTAAACATAGCTGCACTTCAAGGTCGTGAACTGGTAGGAGAGTGGGACATGTTATCCAACCGGGAGCTACAATACCAAAAATTAAGTCCTAACGAAACTCCAGATTTGATAACAGTGTTCCCCCCTCTCCTTCCAGATCGCGACCATGGAGTGCAGCTATACTTCAATCGAAGTATAGAGGAAAGCGGATCCTTAGGCATGGACCTCGCATTCTAATATCAAGGGTTTGTCTCTGGAGGCGCCCGCGGAGATGTTTTCGCGCGCGGTGAGTAAATTTCGTCGCGGCGAGTCACGCGTTGGTCGGGTGTTTTGACGCGTCGCGCCAAGCGGAAAGCAGCGTCCCCGCGGCGCGCCGCGGCGGCGTGGGCGGCGGCCCGCCCGTGGGAGAGACGCTTTCGTAAGATTTTGTTCCGCCGCCCGCCGAGGTGCGCTGGACGGGCGACTGCCGCGCAAGTTTGTGGTGTTTCGTTACCGCGAGCAATGCCAGCCCTGTGTTGCCAGTTTGCCGGCAGTACCCTCTCTGCGAGAGCCAGCCGAGTGCGAGCCTTCGCCCGACAGACCGACTCGCGGTCTTCCCAGAGTCTTTCTATGGGGGATGGGATTCATGGGAATGCGGAGCAGCCAATCGCTCCGCCCAAAAAATGGAAGTGACGACAGGAACTCCCCTAATGTTTAGAGGGGGAGGTTGGTATCTATTTCCAAGTATTTTTACATATATACGTTTTTCATTTTGTTTACAAATTTTCAGTTAATATAATCAATAAAATTATTTTTAAATGTCGAGTTTTTAGTATAGAAAATTTGTACAGAGCGCTAAATTTCAAACTGATAAACAATTTTCTTTATATTTTTGGAGTGCCGTTTTCAGTGCAACCGTTCCGAAATTTGACAATAATTGAAAATGAACCTAAAATCTGAAATGCTGAAGACAGTGTTCAACATTTTTCACCAAACTTAACTAAATATATTTTTGTGTGTTGATCTCTATAATTATGGAAGCGTTTCATAATAATAATAATAATAATAATAATAATAATAATAATAATAATAATAATAATAATAATAATAAAGTGTTATACAATCCCTATACAGTAATTGAGCAACTCCGAATGTGCGGATGTTCAGATGTGCAGTTCCGTCTCTCACGGCTAGACCACTTTCCGTGCACCAATCGAGACATATGTGAATATGTCTTTCGACGCGCAGTTATAATTGTCAGAAGCAGTTATAATTGTCAAATTTGTCTTCATATTTCCTTGAAAATACTTAGTTTTTTCACCAAATGTTGTACAATTTTAATGATTTTTACAAAACACCATGACTGAGGTGTGTTAATTCGGAAATTGTGTGGTAAATAGTATTACATAACTATTACTAAAGACGAGAAAGTACGTGCTGTTTTAGCACCACTTGTTTAAAAATAAATTTGCAAAAACCTACGAACAGTATTGCTCTGGAACTTATTAAATTTGAAGAATTTCAAGTAAATACGGAGGAAACAAAACTGTGAGTAATGTCAGTGAATGAATGAACGCTGTTACGTTCGACTTCTCCCTTTTTCGTTCCTAAATGTACAAATACCGATTTTCAAATGAATGGGACCCACAACTTAATTCTTATTGAACTTAACTAATTCCTTATTCAAATAAACATACAAAACACTAGCCTTTTAATATTTATATAGATTCGCATACAAAACGATTAATAGAGCAATTACAGAAGTGGACGTGAACAAAAATTAGACTGAGTTTGTGGAGTTTTAATCTCTTTAAAAATTAGGGGAGAAAATGTGGAAATGTAAAGCATATCCGGGGAAGGATCAAATGTAGTCGTAGAAGATTTTGCGACAGAGTTATTGGAATTATTTGAAAATGATCTTATATTAAGATTAGTGAATAACCTAGAAGAACAACTTACAGATGATATTTATGCATTATTGTGCATATTAGCAAAATCCTAAAAAAATGTAGCTGGACTAAACACTAACTATTCGCATCATCAATAGCTTCAAGTATTATTTACCGTGATTATAATTTTGAAATTGCAATATTACCAGTTCATAGTCCGTGTAGAGGTAACATACAAGACCATTGGATGTTGGGAATTTTTGAAGGGGAGTATAATATTATCTGCTACTACGATTAATTGGTAAATACAACGCCAGATACTGTAAGAACATATCTGAACAAAGCTATGCATGAAATAAATTATATATGAAAGACATTTTCAACACATGAAAATATTTTAAAAATAGTTTACACCGACGGCGACGCTACATGCAACTCGTAGTTAAGTATATAATGAACACATATTTGTATGTCTCTTTTCTCCATTACCAGTGTATTATTGTATCATTTAGATAATTCTTGCTACTAGACACTGAAATCTTCCTCCTGTTCTACACGATTTATTACATGACCTACTAGGGTAGGTCATATATTATACATTCACTCGTTAGGAACTACTTTCCGCCTGATCGAACTCTACGATTAATCCTTGCTTGCCATTGATTGCTCTCCCGATGGAAAGAAACGAGTTCGCTTTCAAACTATTCCAGGGTCCTTCGCGTTTTTCTCTCTTAAAGCAGTAGTTAAATCTTGGAACATCAATTGACGTTAGCAGAATCATTTGTACTTGCCTTTCTGCGACTCGAATTAGGTCAAGAGTTAGTGACATTCGTTTACTATTCCAGGAAGAAAGAAGTTCAAACAGTGCTCGAGATATTTTGGGATCCTTGTATATTGCTGCTTAATTGCAGTAACTGATGCTATTTGTTTCTGAGTGTGAGAAGTGATATCTTCCTTTAAATACAGTAAATGACTGTGATGAGAGGAGAGGCTAGAGATGGTTCCCACGTGTCCCTACAGTAATTTAGGAAGAGATGAAGACATCACCGCAATAAGATTTGATTCTTTCGAAAATGTACAGTCTATACACACTACTTTATTTCAATCGCTCAGTAGTAGTATTTCAATCGCTAGTAGTAATTACGACTAGTGATGACATTTTCAAAAGTTGATGTTAACAATGAAAAAACTAGATGATATCACCAAACTATATTCTAGTTTTATAGAAGTAATGGAAATGGATATTTCAATTAGTTATTTAATAAATGGCATTAATTTT
Organism: Teleogryllus occipitalis; assembly: GCA_011170035.1. Lineage (NCBI taxonomy): Eukaryota > Metazoa > Arthropoda > Insecta > Orthoptera > Gryllidae > Teleogryllus > Teleogryllus occipitalis. The sequence continues at coordinate 102,395 of BLKR01001559.1, forward strand.
CGAAAAATTTACAAATTTATTAGTGTATATTATATTAACTGCATTCAAAAATTGGTAGCCGCACAACAGCTGGATTTCGTAAGGATTTCATTGTCCAAGGAACATATTCTGGATTCGACGCCCAGAATAAGTGTTGCGAGATCAATTTCTAATTTTATTAGAAATTAATATGGAGTGAATGAAAAGCAATATACCATGAAGCATGAGAAATAGATAACATTGAAATTGAAGCACAAGCAAAATAAATTCTGAAATTTGAAGTTTACAGCGCTCTAAATGTATCGCCCACGTTTTTCTTTAGTGGGAGCTATCGTACTCGCAGGGTCTCGAGCTCGTTCAGATTGCGCGGGGAATATTACTTTGGAGAAAATCGTTTACACAGTTTAGGCGCTACCGTTGACCATAGATGGCCTGACGGACAGAGAGTCATTTTTCCGTTAATTGGTTTTTCGGTATCAAGGGCCCTGAATTTTGACTATAGAAAGCGTTAGAGGAAACAATTCACCACATATAGGAACAAGATTTCTACACTTTTTCTTTATCAGATCCCCGACAATACTAGTTTTCTGTCAAAAGTTGCCGATTTCTTCCGCAGCATCTATATATTTAAAAAATAAGGTATTCTGCCATGGCTTCGTTTAGAGCTTCTACTGAACCGATTGTTGTATTTTTTCTTTTAAATGAAAGAATGTGATTCCTAGATGTGTTATCAGATATTGTTTGTGTTGATTCATCAACATTTACGGTGTAAATTAATTAATTAAATCATTCTTTAATAGTACGCTTATCAATAGTCAATTGTTTTCTTTCAAAGGGTGGCAGTTTCAAAATAGATATACATGAGTCCATAGATGTGAGTCCACGCTGCTTGATGTTTTGTTTTGATTGTTGAAATTTGTTTACAATTCGTCAAGGTTTTGTTTCAGTGTAATAATTGCATTGTGGTGTTGACAGTTTGCATGTATTTGCTTCTGTGGTGTGTTTTGTAGAGAACATTCGCACAGTGTGTTTTGCTCGGTTGTACTTTAGTGAAGTTGTTTACAGGTTATGTCGAATTCCGAATCGTTGTCCACGCGCCCCAAAAGACGCAAACGTACATTAACTGGACGCAGGGAAAGAGAAAGTCAGCGTATGTGTCGTGATAGTGAGGTCATTTCGTTTTCTATTGGGTCATTGTCTATGAAATGTCAGTTTTGTTCTGCTTTGTACTTTCCATGTGAGAGAAATTCTGCAAACGATTTACTCTGTGTTGCTTAAATGGGAAAATAAGTATACCTTCGAGCAATATGCCAGAAGAAATCAAACAGTTGTTTATAGGAGATGATGACACATCAAACAACTTTAGAAATAATATCCTTCAGTATAATAGTGCTATATCTTTTGTGCCGATATTGCATTGCCACCTGGTCATGGGTCATACGTGTTCAAAATTTTGGGAAATCATCACAGAATATCTTCGTTATACCCTGAAGATCCAAACAATGCAATATATTGTGAACATTAGTCTGGGTACAATATTTTACATTAGTCTCAGATCTCACCGTCAAATTCTGACGGGTTCTCACCAGTTACAATAATTTCTCTTTATTACGTAAACGTACTACGTCTCTTTACTACGTATAGAGGCGAAAAAGTAAAAAATTCATATTAGGAATAAGACAAAAATAGAAATCACGAAAAAGTGGAAAAACATTAATAAATGTTTTAGCAACGGAAAACCAGTCATTTAATTCCTTACTCTTACACTTTGGGGCACAAAAGCAATGCGAGGAAGATAAGAGGAACAAAATGAGAAGAAAAACTGCGTTCTTCAAAGATGGTTAGATTGTGACACATAATATTGATGAATATTTTTTTATCAAAATGTCTTTGGCCTGTCAAGATGCCTTTGTTATAATGTAATCGATGAATCTTATGGATGACCGCAACCTAAGCAAAAATTCGTCCAGCAGATTAGCTTTTAAAATTCCAGAGAAACGAAAGGTACTCTGAACCGCCCTTCATTTAAATGTTCAAGGATAAGCAAAACACGTGTTTTGTACCTTAAAATGGTATATGAACGCCCCTGTAAAAAACATATTAATGAGTAAGCTTTTTTAGAAATATGTTACAAAAAATAAATGTATTATATTGTCTTACAAAACGTATTGAGCGGAAACTCAAACAACGAACTTGTGTACTTGTAAACGTCGCCTATTGCCTCAGTTGACGAATGTGCAGTGTGTGCGTTTCTCGGTGCATGCATATTTTGGAGTTACCTCTTCGGGGCGCCCCGTGGCCATCTCGATGAGCGAGGTGAAGCTGGCGCGCGAGCCGTGGTGGGAGGTGCGGCGCAGCCCGGCCGCGTCCACCGCGCCGCCCCCGCCGCCCGCGCCGCCGCCAACGCCGCCAACGCCGCCGCCCTCGCCGCCGCGGCCCGCGCGGTCGTTCTCCAGGCACTGCGCCAGCGGGATGCCGAACACCAAGCCGCCGTCGCCGGCTGCTGCAACACGGCCCCGCCCACATTCAGGAAGCGTACCTTTTATTCGCACCCCTGCCACTCCGTAACAACTTAAGAATCCAGGGCCGGCTCTGGAAACTGTGGTCCCTGGCGAATTCTAAAATGAGACACACACACATATATGTGTATATATATATATATATATATATATATATATATATATATTGAGAGATAGCGAGAGAGCGAGCGAGAGAGCGAGGGAGAGAGCGAGGGAGAGAGCGAGCGAGATAGCGAGCGAAAGGGAGAGAGAGAGAGAGAGAGAGAGAGAGAGAGAGAGAGAGAGAGAGAGAGAGAGAGAGAGAGAGAGAGAGAGAGAGAGAGAGAGAGAGAGAGATCTGTATTTTGCTACAATATACCCATTGTACATTAATAAGTGAAAAATGAAATCCATTGAATAGAGCGGGAAAAGTTGTATAAGTAAGTTTAATTTATTTTGCTGACGATTAACGGAGAAGAAAATGTTTCCCAAATTATGAAAATCTAATGGTTGTACTGTACGTACAACGCTGCACGGGATCAAACAAACAGCTATTTCTAAAAAGCTACAGTATTTTCGACATACAAACTTTCACCAAAATGCGAGAAGGTGTTGCGAGGCACTTCTCAAAAATTTGATTGAAATGATCATTTTTATACAGCCAGGGAACATTTTTATTTCACAGTTTAAAAAATTGCACTCAACCAGCGTTCGACTGATTCTGCCGAACAGTAGTGGTCACACTGCAATCGACTGCACCTGCCATTTATCTTCAAATGTGCAATATTAAAGAAAACAAAAAGTGTAAAACCGCTACCTCAGAGCTAACTTTGACACATGAACGATTTCCAAAAGAAACCACATTCCTTTCCTTTTGATTGATTGATGATTCCAGGCGCGTCAACGGCTAAGGTATTCACTTTTGTAAGTGTAGTGCATGCGTTTTCCTCTGGAGGTGGCAATGATCATCCCTCACTGGATGGCGAGATCCGGCGCCGACCTACCGTCGGCCCACGGGGTTTCCCCTACCAGATATCTCCCACCAGTGGGGCATCACCCCAACCGGGACAAGCTCTGAGCTCTCGACGGGTCTCCCGGCGCGTGTGTTAGTGTAGTACATGTACATGTAAGTGTGTGCAAGGGTGAGGATAGGGTATTGACAAGGAAGGAAAGATCGCGCGCGTTCTGTGGCCCTGTTGTTAGGGCACTGCTCCGGCATTCGCTTGGTGTTGATCGGAGAAACGACGGAAAACTACGTCCAGAGCAACCGGCCGCTAGAATTCTCCTCCCGACAGCGTTCGATCTCGTTATCTAGCTGGTGTCGATAATCCCGCCAGCGTCAGGACTCGAACCTAGAACCTCCCTGTCAGAGGCACTGCAGTGATATCAGTTGATGCCCTGAACCACCTCTCCCGGTTCACATTTGTTTCGTATTAGTGAGGCTACGTTCATTTTTGGCAGACACAATCAGCAAAGGATTTCATCGATTTCTTTTTAAATTTTATAATTTCGGAGAATAGAATTAAAGATATTCTACGGGGTTTGCCTTAATAATCTAACAAAACAGTTTATCTATGTCCAACTTAAATGGCTTGGCGAGGACGAATTATTCAATATTTCATGTTCTTCGGTTCTCGGAATTTCGTTCCTCATCGCCAGAAGACGCCGGATGCAGTGCAGCCGTGCCTGCGCTCTGATGAGTGAAATATTTGGTCGTTAACGGACGTGTTCTCCCGAACGTGAATTTAGCACACCCCTCCATTTCCGCCCCCCTCCACTCGCTTAGGAGTCGTTTAAAATACCTTTGTAAAATTTAGCTTTTATCGAATGGCTCCCCCACCAGTTTGTAACAACTCCTACCACTCCCTCTGCAATGAATGTTCCATTTAGAAGTCTTATCATCTTGTTGAAATAAAAGTAACGTTATTGAAATTTTGGGGAAATATTACAAATGTTTTAATATTATTTCTGGAGTTTTAAAATATACGTATTTTTATAAATTTTAACAATCATTAGTAATTTTATAGTAATGATATGCACATTTTAGAAGACAACTTCAGGAATTCAGTAGTATTGTCAATTTAAAATATAATGTTTAATTGAACAAAAAAATAATGGCGGCATGTGCTAAGGTTACACAATTGCACAACCCCAAAATAATCCGGGGGCGATACTCCAGGGAGCGGAAACGTGATGACCTTGGTGCAACGTAGAGAAATGTGCTTCGTTTGTGATACACAAGTGGCTCACGAGGCCTCTAGATTGAAGTTCTATATGACCAGGTGGCTCACGCCGCTTGAAATGGAAGACAACTTCTGAACCACATGTGGCGCACGGGGCGTGAGGAACAATATGACTTCCGTGGTTTCTCCGATCAACACCAGGCGAATGCCGGAGCAGTACCCTACCAAACGGGCCACGGACCGCGCGCGATCTGTTCTTCCTCTTCCTTGTCCTATCCTCTCCCCTTATACACACACACACTTACACTAACATGCACTACACTACCACATATTCCGGGAGATCGATCGGTCGAGCTTAGAGCTTGTCCCGACTCTCCCCCGCTGGTGGGAGAGTCCTGGTTAGGGGGAAACCCCACTAGCCGACGGTAGGTCGGTGCCGGATCTCGCTATCTAGCGGGGAAGATCACTGCCATCTCCCGAGAAAAAAAATGCACTACACTTACGGGACTAATGACCAAAGCCGTTGACGCGCCCGGAAACACGAAACAATCAATCAATCAATCAACAATATGACCGCAAGACACCAGACCAGTATGACAGTTCATTTAACGGGGTTCACCTTTCATGCATTCTCTATTGAGAATCAATTTTTTTTATAAAGTGCTGAATGTTTTGACTGACTTACTAATTTTTCAAATTCTTAGAATAACTAATTTTGGGGTTAACATTCCGTAGAAATGCTCGTGTCTTCTTCGGTTTGCTCCGGAGGTTTGTTCTCCTCCTTCGACGTCACCGCTGGCGTCATCGTCTTTTCGCGTAACCACTCTGGCGTCACAAGAGCCGTCGCTATTTTGCTGCTGCTCTGGCGACACTCTCTTCGCGCAACTGCCTTGTCACCGCGCTGACGTCACGGGCGCTGGTGCCACTTTCTGCCGCGCGCCTGCGAGGGGAGGGAGCTTTTGCACCTTCGCACGAAACGCTTTTGAGCCTCTGCACACCCGCCAACGCAAACTCCAAGTGATGGCGGAGCCCGATAATTTGCCGGATTTAGAGGGTGACACATATCGAATGCTAACCGGTCATGCTATAAGAAATTTGTTCCCAAATGTGTCGGCGTACTGTGGTGCTAACTCTTATGTTCCCTTGATGCAACATCATATTGTGCCATTAATCTTTCAATATAATTATCTGTATGTGTGATAATAGCTATATTTATGCAATAATTTAATTATATAAACAGATCAGTGGTTGTTGGGCAACTCTAGCTGAACAAGTGCCAATGAAGGCATTATGGGAATTTACAGTTAGCACATTCTGCTTTCACAGTTCGGAACTACTTTCATTATCGTAGTTTTATAACAAAACGTGCAAAATGCTTTTAACATTTCAAAGATACAAGTTGCATAGTGTTTCTAATGTAAATCATATAGTTTTACGTCGCAGGCGTAACTCTTAAGGTAAAACTCTACTATCTTATCGCGATTTCTTTACTACGTTTCATCTTTATACGCTATTGTAATATATTGTAGAGAGGAAATGTATTGGAATCACCTCAAAATAAAATATCGGATGTTCTAACGCAAAATCCGCGTTTGAGATTCTTTGGATCTCTAAATTTGAGCACACGCCAAAACTAAGGTATATTAGTGCTTTTCCAAAGACGATTAACATCGGTGCAAATATCGAGGGGATTTTGTACCCGAAAATCGGTGTGAATTTTATGTATCCACGGATGGATGAATGGATACATGAAAGTGTCACGTATAACTCAGTCAAATTAGAAGCTTTTGAGCCAAAGTTTTTATATTTGGGTGTTCTGAATTAACAACAAACCCCTTTGAAATTTTCAAAACTTTCTGCGAAATGACTGCTAATTTTTTCTTTACATTTTTTACTCAAATGGAGGAAAGTGCACTTATAAATATGTTATAGTTTCGAATTTCTTTAAAACCTCCGATATTTTGGAAATTACAAAAAATTCAAATAGTTTTCGAACCTGACAAACACATCTAATAATATAAACATTTCTTTCTCAATGCAATGTCCCTATTGTTGATCTTTCAATGAGGTCATGCACGTTTTTTTAAAACTGCGAGTAATTGTTGAGTAATAACACGAAGTGGAGGAAAAGTTTTGTCCTGCCGCACATTGCCATTTGATACTTTTTCGCTATTTACTACTTACGTAATACGCATGTATTGTAATACTGTAATATGAGACCAAAAAATATTTGTGAATAGTGAAATTCACTCCTTGCACTTACCGGAAAAAAGGATATAGCCGAAAAATGCGGTTAAATGTACCCCCAAACCAAATCGATAATTGCGATGCTCAAATGAAGGAGAAAAATGCCGTAGATTCACAAAAAATCAGCCTCTTCGGGCAATCTGTTGCAAAGATACAACAAGAAACGTGTTTTTCATGTTTTATTTTTTCTTGGCTTCTATTGCATGCATCAGGCTGAAAAAATTGCAGAGACGGGGAAAAAAATAGTTGAATTGGCAAGAGTTTTATCAACCAATTTTTATGTCCAATTCTAATAGAAAAAAATTGAAATTTATTTTCGACGTGATAACGTTGGAGTACTGTCAGGTTTTTTTCTCTGGAATGTGTCTTATAACTTTCTATAACATATTTTTTTTAATTTTTAAACAATGTGGACGGTAGTGAAAAAAATTAAAACCAATTTTATCAGTTTAGTAATTTAAAACTCGCGTCAAAATGTTATTCGAAAAAAAATTTCACCAATCTTTAAACAATTTATATTAAAAATATTGAAAGGTCAAAAATCAATTTCAAAACTTTATTTATTTTTTTCTATATGAATTTGGCGTGAAAATTGGTTGACAAAAATACCTTCCAATTAAACTTTTTCCCCGTCTCCTTTTTTTCAGCCTAATACGTACAATAAAAGCTGAGAAAAAATAAAACCTGAAGAACACGTTTCTCCTTGAATCTCTGCAACAGATTGTCCTAGGAGGTTGATTTTTGTGAATCTACGGAATTTTTTATTCTCTTTCGTCTGAGAATCGCTATTATCGATTTGGTTTGGAGGCACTTTTCACCACCGTATTCGGTTCTACCCTTCGCGAACAGCATTCGCACTAAGTTAGTCGCTCATCACTCGAGATCGCATGGATCATCAGTTAATTTACTTATATTCACACCTCAGAATATGAGGTCGATTTCGGGAAAAACGAGTGCAGTCCTGAAGAGGTAGAAAATCTATTATGGACATGCACTTGTGAATGAAAGATGCTTGAAAGATCAATATATTTATGATTATCTCCATTATCATTTATATTATCTTTATTAACTCTATTATCATTTATATTGTTCAGATGTTGAGTGGACTTTCTACATGTGGTTCATTGTTTTCAAAGATCCAACGACATAGTTTACCACAATTCCATTGAAACTTTAACCAATCCCGAATTAACTATTTTAAATTTTTGAACGAAAACAAAACAGGGCTGCATGTAATTCACCAGTTGAAAACTTTTAAAACGATATACTGAACTTTCCGTATAGGTTTCAATGAAGATTTTGTTTCCTGACTTACGACATGAAGAATGCGTGGCTATTTAGACATTAACCGCAAAAAAGGATCAAAAGATAGCAAATTAAATTCCAGTTATAAAGCTAATGAAAGTACGTGAACAAAGCACGGATGTAAATTTACATTGAAAAATAAATCCTTAGTGATAACAGTTACAGAAAATTTAAATATATTTTTTGGTAAACTATTTTCTGATGAGATTAAACACTACGATGTTTCCTGTTAATTTGAGTGTTTGTAAGTTCAATTAACCCAAGTGTCAACGACTCCGCGTAACTCATGTTCACGGAACTGGGTATGAAGAATGAAAAGTTAATAAGTTATTGAAAATGAACTAAATACGATATTCATATATTGAATGAATGAAAATAAAGACCAAACAGTCCTATGAAAACAAACAAAAATAAATAATCTTTCCTAAGATTGTTTATTTAGCGGTGTGTCGTTCATGAATTGCGTTTATTGAAGTGATGAAATATGAAGAATGCTTGTGCTAATAATACCTAGCAGCTTAAGCTGTCACGATTTCAATGGAACCTCTTAAAGTTTTAAAAACAAATCTTTACAGGTGTATATCATTTTGCAACGTTGATTGTGATATATATCTTTCGCTCAGGTGCTGCTATTTCGTTGAAAATATGCGAACGTTCCCAACCAACTTTACAAGGTTCACCCTGGCGTGGCTAATTTGGGCACGGGAGTCAAATATCCGGAGATATCTCCAACCGCAGATTATTTTGGAGCTCTTGTATACCGCTGCTTAATTTGTAACAGACATTCTAGTGGTAATGCCGCCGCCGATAGCTGCCGTTTCTCACCGTCTGGAAGTGAGGTGTCCGCAAATCGAATCGGGGCCACGGGAACGTAAACGCTCGCCTTCCGTCCGTCGTTACCCCCCGCGCCGCGTCCTCTCTACACAGACGTCACTCGGGCCGTCACAGCAGCGCGCGCATCTGGGGCGGTGACGTCACGCGCGCGCTCGCCGCGCGGCCGGCAGCGGCAGGCGGAGAGCGTAAACGCCGCCCGCCAACAGGTGTCGGCGCCGGCCGCGGTTGCGGTTGGCGGGCGATTTTTACGCGCCCGTGACGTCACCGCTGATGTCACCGTCCGCCGAGGACTCGCCGGAGAAGAGGCCTCGCGATCGCGTGGCGAGCGCTGAGCCGCTCGCGAGACATTTCGGAGTGTCTGCGCCGGGCGGATGGATGGATTGATTGATTGATTTTATCGTGTTTCCGGGCGCGTCAACTGCTTCGGTCGTTAGTCCCGTTAGTGTAGTGCATGTTTTTTTCTCGGGAGATGGCGGTGATCCTCCCCCGCTGGATGGCGAGATCCGGCGCCGACCTACCGTCGGCTAGTGGGGTTTCCCCCTAACCAGGACTCTCCCACCAGCGGGGCACCGCCCCAGCCGGGACAAGCTCTAAGCTCCGGGCGGATGGAGACATCCGTTAACTCTATTGAACACGTTACTCACGACGTTACACGGTCATAAGGAAAAGCTTTAGCAAATAGCAATAACAAAGCAACTTAGATAACAAAAGAATCATTTCCAGCGTCGAATAAAGAAGTTGCATAACATTTCAAAGATTGAAGGCAGGTGGTGAGACATTCGAGTCAAGAGTAAAACAAATCTCCATTGTGCGAGGAGTTTTAGGTATTCTGACCCTGCGCGATGAAAAATGAGTCTGAGATTTAGAAACGGCGTCTCTTGAGAATGTAGGGAATATCAAATTACCGCGTTCGGTACGAGCAGAGCACTTAACCCGAAGATATGATTTCAACTTTTTCCTGATAATTCCTTACGTGTCACCTTTCCAGAATTTACCGTTAATTCTTGTCAGAGTTATGAAATGGGCAAGGAATAATTGTAACTACCCCATTCGAGATTTAGTTTATCAGAGTTGACAAATGCAATTTTTTTAGAAGGCAATTTTTCCGTTTGTAAGGTGACTTTAGAGAGTCCTACAGGTGTGCACTATTTATGATGGTTTAAGGTCGAGCATTAGCGCAAAGGTAAGACGTTATGTCTTCAAGGTCCATCACGTGACTGTAACGTCGCTACCTTGCGTGTGGCGCTAAAACTTCCTACTGGCTCCCACTTGCGACTAGAACTCAGGGGCTTCGCTGACACCCGCTGCGACTGAAGTTCTAATCCCGGTGGATGTGTGGGTAATTTATAGTGGCAAAACGGATAAGTGGGACGTTTTTTCGGAATTGTCCCGTTTCCGTGTATGTCATTTCACCGCTGTTTCATCATGAATTATATCTTTTATTTACGATCACTATCATCAGATCAATATCATTCATCTATTTTGGGTACGGTCAAAAGACATTAACTCTGGTATCAAAATAAAGAATATCCCAAGCTGATCATAAATATCATCATATGGGAATACATTTATGTAAAGGAAGGATGGACACCAATGGATCACATCAAGAAATATTGTACATCTAATGTTTTTGAGTCCAATTTGTAATATAGAATGATTAAGATGAGCATATTTCTGATAGGATTATAGCACATTATTGATGAAATCCATATATTTTAATTAAATATTTAATGGCCATGATCCATTAGATAATTTTCTGACTTTTTCCATTGTGCAGTTTCTCCGGGCTTCGGCCCATTCATTTTCCTGTCCACTCGTTCCCGCGCGCTCTGCCGTCGCGGAGAGGCGCGTCCGCCGGAGGGAGAAATTTCTGGCGACGCAGAGCAGACGCCGCGCCGCGGCAGCGAGCGCGTGGGCGTGGGCGTGGGCGTGGGCGGGGCGGCATTGGGCGAGCGCTTTACGACCTGACGCAGCGCAGGCGCCCTTGCGCCGCCCCGCCCCCCTCCCCGCCCCACGCAGCGCTCTTTTCGCACATCCGCAATTGGCGCGTTTACAGCCCGCGCCCCACTCCCCCGCGCGCTCTAAAGCGGCCCACAGACGATGCAATCTGTAGGACAACAAATGGTACGACCAGTTGCTCTCTGTAAATCGAAGAGACCAATCGACAAGCTCTTTGCCTAGAAGCGTGTAAACATTCCCGAGTGATCAGTACTACCACTAGTAGTTTCTTTTATTGTTATTATTATTATTATTATTATTATTATTATTATTATTATTATTATTATTATTATTATTATTATTATTTGTACCGTATTTGCGATGACCCCAGAAATTTCAAAGAAGCAAAAACTGCTCTGATTGTCGTTTTATATTCAGTAGAAAATAATTTTGTCGCGAAAAAACAACCAAAAACAGTGGTGCAAAAATGGTTACTGCAAAGACATCTGCGATACATATCTATAAATTCTGTCCAAAATTTTCTATTGGTTTCCATTCTTTTATGACAAGCTGACATGAAAAATCACCACCATGCGCTAACAAACTCTTGTTTTGAATAATAAGGGTAAAGAAATTGTATCAACGAGTCTGAATACAGTGACACGTTCAAACTTGCCGTATTCTAATCGATATGTACTAGAGGTTTTTAAACATGCTGCGCTTCCGTACAATCCAACCGTTTTAAACGGTCGATTGTACAAGAATCTCACACGTTGCAATTATCGATCAAACGGTTGCACCAACCAAGATTGCACAATGTGTTGTACTACCAGATTGCATCGTCTGTGGGTCGCTTAACAGCCCTTGCGCCACAGCTCTCCGGCTCATCTCATTCCGAGGGAACCACGCCTCCCTCAGCCCCGGGCCCGCACATTCAAGTGATGGACCACGCACACGCGATCATGTAAACTTCAAAACAAGAAAGAAACGAAACTATCTCTCGTGAATGCGTCGCTGACTGAAGCCTCTCCTCCTCTTAAACTTTATCACTCAATAATAACTCAGATTTTTAAAAGAGCCATGATATTATTTAAAAATCAACAATTAAAGTTATGCAGAAAACATCCAAGCCTTAAGAATTAATACGGTTGAAACATGGTTCTGAAAGTTGGGACATTTCTTCAAATTTCCAGCAATTCGGATGGTCACCGAAAATTAAAAGTATGTGAAATGTGACTAGAAAAGTTTTACATATTCTATACAAGAAAAATAGATAACCCCCATAAACATTACTTCAAGTCGTTCAGAGTTAAGTCTCAGAATAATGAAATAAGAGATGTACACATTCTGTAAATAATCAGTTCGTTTCAGCTCGTAAACTTATCTGACAAGAGTTTTGCGTGACACATCCATCTATCCATTCATCAGGACATCAGGATTTTTGGATACAAAATTGTTGTATTTCCTCTCTACCTGCATCAATATTTAAAATGTTTTGAACGGCACTAATACACCTTAATTCTAACGTGTGTGTTCAGCCAAAGTTCAAAAGAACCTTACGAATTTTTCGACCAAAAAATCCAGATCGTATTGTTGAGATTATAGCCAATAAATTAATATTTACGAAAGGTATTGTAATAGTGTTCTCAGTCTTTCTTGAATTATTTCACAATTATCTCAGGGGAAGTGAGATGACACGCATAACATGAGTGTTGCGATGGTTGCATTCTCGAGAATATCCATTGCTAGGCCATGCAACATCCATGTAATAAGTACATTCGCAACTCGGTCACGCGCTTTCTCGTTGGAATTAAAAATCTAGTGGTGCTACATAATGACACAGACTTTCTCGCACTAGTTAGTTTTATAATTTCTTTGGTCTGGTCTACCTTTTCAGATTTCCAACGTACTCTTGCTAGCTGCAATCTCTCGCCGCCCAAACTATATTTTTTATACATTTTCTCAATTTATCGGTGTCCTAACGGTAGAACCGAAATATTACTTTAAGAATATTAAAGAAGATTAGAACCTCGTCCTATATGGCAATTTTCATTAAAAAATTGGGCGCCGTTTGTAAGATAATGGCATTTAAGCGGTAATGTAAATGCGAAATTTGAAGCTCTTTTTCACAGAAAAGTTTGAGCTTGACCTTAATGAAAGCACTATCTATGGAGAAAAAATGTATTTGAAAGGAAAATCTCTATCGTCAATTTTGTAGTGTAGGAAGAGTCCGAAAAAAAATTCAAACTTTTGAAATTTTTCAACAATCAGAGTTATCTCTGAAAATTAGACATATGCCACCTTTATAAGTGTATTTTACTGTAATCTTACGAGAAATTTGAAGCCCTTTTCCAGAAAATTTTGAAAATGTCCCAGGGGTTTCATGTACAGAACCCCCATATTTTAAAGAATGTTTTTCAAAATTTCAATCTCAACTAGAGCCAGATGGGCAGGGATTTCTTTAATTTGTAAAACCTTCTACGCAGGGTTTAGGCCCTAGTAATGTTCACAGACAGACAAACAGACGGACGGACGGACGGACGGACGTTTAAAAAAATAAAGTAGAAAAAAACACTTTTTTGGTTCAGGGGACCCCCAAAACGTGTTTTTCCGTTTAAATATCGAAATCGATTTTCTGCAGTATTACGCAACTTTATCTATTATACGTATATTACTCCATATAAACGGTTAATGAAGGTTCGGCTAATGAAAGTATTCGAGAATGAGTTATCGACATTCAAGATGTTGAGACAAGAGCTAAAGTCGTTTGAGAAACACAACTAAAGGAATCATGTCCGTTCGCGCCGGTCTTTCAGCCGTCTCGTCTCGCTGAAAAAACGACCCTCGTCCGTGGGTTGTGACGGGGGCTCGTGAGTCCCCACACACTGCACACTGTCGGAGCGGCTGTGTCTCCTGGAAGCGGCGGAACCGCGTCCGGGCGGCGCGGCGCGGCGCGGCGCGGCGCGGCGCGGGGCGGGGCGGCGCGCGTTCGGAGAAGCCAGGGGGCGTATTCCAGCCGGTGGCGTCACGGCGGGGCGTTTAGAGCTTCTTGGGAAAGGCGGTTGGCGGTTGGTGGCTGGCGCGGCTCCCGGGGGGCGCAGCGGCGGCCAGGTACGCGCGCGGGAATAGACGGCGCGCACTGCGCCCGGCCCACGCTCCGAAGCCCAGCCACGCGAATCAAACTCGTTTGTTCTTTCCTGTTTTCCTATTAACATTTCGCTACCCGAGAAACATCAATGAGACACCTCAACCCCGAACCCCTGAATAAATCGCAATATAATTGAAAGCGAACTTTATGTATGTAAGAACGGATGCTACGTATATTTTGCAATAAATTACAATGATTTTCTTCAAGGCTATGTTAAAATATTTTCAGTTTCGCCCTATCGTGTTCCGATGTCAGTCAGAGACCAACTCTGCACCCGAGAGACCAGCGTCAATCGTCAGCCGTGTGGGCTTCTTGACGACGTATAAATTAAAAGTGAAGTATCCTTTTGTTTTTGTAGTCTAACTTAAGTGGCTCGCCACAATTCAAATGATTACTCGTAAAAAATAATATCAGGGAAATGTAATTAATGAAGGTGGGAACACACGAACAAACACACCCTGACTCAGTTTTAACATTAAAAATCACATTATAATCTTGGTCGAAAAAGAAAAATATCCACAAATCACACACACGTTACCTTACAAACTGAATTCCCATAGCTATATATTCCTTCTCCCAAAAAAGAAGAAATAGTAGTAGAACTATAAATGAACTCTTCTCTGTGTTTGGGAATTATAGTCAAGTCACAATTTCATTTATTTCGACATAGCGAATAGTCGCGAAACGTTGGCAGACCTTCCCGGGCGAACATGTTATAATGCGTCTTAGTGTCCCATTAATAAAGTTTCTAAAATGATTTTACAATATTCCCACTCACATAACATACTGACTAAACCATCTACTACTCTCTAGTTTACTGTAGAAACAACCTTAAAATAAACGAGTAAGTCGCCAATTTGAGGATAAAAAAAATTTAAGAACGTTGCGTCAGGTTTTCTACGAATTTCCACTGAACGAATGGTGCATTCGATGGGCATTGTCTTTCTGGTGTCCTACCGCGTGCTCCTGCAACTAAGGCTCTTCCTGTAATCTTGAGTTCCTTTTCAACGTCTTAAGTTCCAATTTGTCTCCCCTCTCCCGGGGTTGAGATTCTTTGGTATACAATATAGCAATTGCAGTCTTTTGAGTGCCGTAACGAACAGGTGGTAGCAGCATGCACTGGTTACTACTTTCTAGGGTGCCAGTTCAGGTCCACGTCCATTTCCTTTTCAATGAAATCCGATGATGATTCAAAAGAACTGAAACTGAACTAAAATCGGGACTCATCTGACCATGTCATGGATTTTCAGTCATCTAGTGTCCAATCGATATGGTCACGAGCCCAGGAGAGGCGCTGCAGGCGATGTCCTGCTATTAGCAAAGGCACTCGAGTACTGTCAAAGCCCATTAATGCCTAATTTCGCTGCACTGTCGTGACGGATACTTTCGTCGTACGTACTACATTGATTTTTGCTGTTATTTCACGCAGTGTTGTTTTGTCTGTTAGCTCTAACAACTCTGCAAACGCCGCCTGCACTCAGTCTTTATGTGAAGGCTGTCGACCACAGAGCTGTCCGTGGTGAGAGGTAATGCCTGAAATTTGTTTTTTCTTGGTACACACTTGACACTGTGGATCTCCGAATATTGAATTCCTTAACGATCTCCGAAATGGTATGTCCCATGCGTCTAGCTCTAAGTACAATTTCGGGTTCAAAGTCTGTTCATTCCTGTCGTGCCGCCTTATTCACGTCAGAAACCTTTTCACATATCTCTTGAGTACAAATGAAAGCTTTGCCAATGTTCTGCTCTTTTATACCTTTTGTACGTGATACTACTGCCAACTGTATAATTCCACAACGCTATTAGCATGTGTCGTGATATTAAGGAAAGAATCGGCTGCGGAATATAATTTATCATATATGGCTCTCTATAGCACAAGACAATCACTCGCACTGAAGATATGCAAACCAATTCGAGCATACCTGGAATTTGGTTAATTTCCATACTTTTAATTAATAGTACACGTAGAGATTGATACTATTAAAGTACCCTTATGTGCAGCAAGCGATGTTTTCCTCACTTGACAGTTTCCCCGAAAACGCCGAGAAACCATGCTACGCCCTTTCCAGTTCCTTATGTCATCATTGCACATGCTGTATGTGTCACATGCGGAACATATATATATATATATATATATATATATATATATATATATATATATATATATATATATATATATATAAATTGCAAAGCAGTTTTTACAGCTGTGCATGAGGGAAGGGGTTATTTTATGCGTATATTCATTTACATTTTATCATTTGTATTTTACGAGATACTGAGATAACTTTTTACAAATGGAACTATGCATAATATTTTAGTCTATCAAGAGGAGCGTGAAAAGACCAATTCCATGTTATACTTATTGCCATATATTAGACAAGCATTTTTTGAGTAATTTTGAGTTTTGTGATTCGCTTTTAACGGGTATTGTAAGCGGGAGCTCGAGAGCTCGTTAGCAAGGGAGAGCGCTGCGTGACCTTGTGTGGTGGACTGTTTTATTCAAATCATTCGTTAAATACGAGTCGCAAAAAATCAAAATTACTCAAAACATGGTTATATAACATATGAGAATATGTATATCAATGGAATTATCTTTTCACTCTCGTCATGATGGACTAAAAATGTATAGTTCCATTTGATAAAAACAAAGTTACCTCAATATCTCATAAAATACAAGTGCTAAAATAGAAACGAATAGACATATCAATTAGCCCCATTCCCTCACGCAATTCGGTGAAAAACGCATTGCAATAACTTCAACCGATGACTCATCCTGTATGTTTGTATATGTATGTGTGTATATATATATATATATATATATATATATATATATATATAGAGAGAGAGAGAGAGAGAGAGAGAGAGAGAGAGACTCGCCATGACTTGCTTGACGGGCGCTGTGCCATAACCATCCACCGCGCCGGGCCACACGAATTAAGCAGTCGAACAGAAAGAAGGGGGCCGTGGAATTTACGAATACCCGATTGGTTGAGAGGTGAAGGCACGGGCAGTTCGGCAACGTGAGAGGAGAAAAGGATGGTAGTAGTGACGGAGTCGGCGAGAATGAGGGTTGTTGTGAGTGGCGACACACCATGTAGTTTGAGAAAAGGGCCACCTTTGAACCAATTTCAACTTTGGAATGATTCTTTTACATATTCCCCCCTCCCATTTCAGCGGGGAAGGATCACTGCCTCCTCTGGTGATATCACTACTTTAACGGAACTAATGAACTAAGCAGTTGACGCGATTGGGAACACTAAATACTCACTCAATAATGAGTACCAAAAATAATCAAAGCGTCTTCCATTAATATTATGTGAATATGTAAAAGCAAGTTGTGTAAGTTAAAACTATTATTTTCGACCAGTAGTGTAGCTAATAATTTATCATGTAGTTTTTAAATATCTTGAAGAATAACTATAAAATTACGAACGATAAGAAATAAGAAAATTAATTTTCTAAAAACTAAATAATAAATATTTCTGTAGTATACAAGTACGAGTCTAAAATAATATTTTTGTCTATATTACATTCAGACAGACATCATGCAAAATAAGTTATTTTTTATGATGACTGAGGCTGTAGATGAACTCACCCTTATCTTTGTCGGAGTCCTTGCGGCCCGTGTCGAAGATGCCGGTGGTGAGCGCCTTCCTCTTGAGCAGGTACGCCCTCCGCTTGGGCTTCTGCACGGCGGGGCCGCTCACGGACTCTGCCAACGATGCAACGATACACAAATCTACATATGCCCAAGGTTTGGAATATGTTATTCTATTTTCAGGACTACAATTTACACTGTGTTAATTCGTGTCTAAAATAAGTAGCACAACTTTCAATTACTACCTTTTTTTATTACGTTGGCTACATTCAGATTGACAGATGTATTTTTGTAACCCTGTGTATTTGCATAGTTCGATAACTCGGCAACAGATCTAATTCCTCAATTAGATATTTTGTGTTTAGATAAAAAAAGTTGGAGTTGAGATGATGACAAAGGGGAAATAGGCTGCGTACGCAGTTTCGTCGGAGGAACGTGGTTAATGTATATTGCGTGCTTTGACGGAACAGCCTCACGCCTTGAGTTAGAGCTGTTGGATCGATGGATGTTGTGGCAGAAAAGAGATTTGTAGGGTTGGATGAAGTTGTGCGCGGTACTCTGTGGTGTTTTTGCGTTCAGGAGAAAAAATAGATTTTGACTGATATAAAATCGTTGTGTAATAAAGTGCCTGGATGGACGTTTCTGCAGAAAGATGCCATACAGAACAATTCTTAATGTTTACTTGCTGGAAGCACTGTACCTACATATCGAACTAGACATAATGAGTTAATGGTTCTCGTGACAAAAATGAGTTTGTTTCATTCTACCTCGAAAAGAGGAAGAATCTACATGAAAAAAATGAATGCTATAAAATCATGAACATTTTCGGCTCTGCAATACTTTATCTAAAAATGACCTCTTTCTGTCTTGAAGTTAATGAAGCAGATCACAGAAAGAAAATCTGGTGTATTGATTGATACGTTATGCAATCCGATGCAACGCTGATTTGTTCTTTCAATTTTATAACTGATCTGATTTGGATTTATTGCTGTAATATTGAAGACAAAAAGGAAATATTGTTTTAAGCGTATTCTTTAGTTTTCACTTTTGCTTTCTTTTTTCAATACTCAAGATGAAATTATCTTAGATAATTTTGCATATTATTGATCAGTTACATATATTTACATTATTAGTGTATTTCCTAAAACCTTAGGGAAGAAATAAACTTGTATAACTTTTAGTTGTTATTGTAGAAAAAATCTGCTCCTATTTGGAATATAATAGTTTTTTTGTAACATACGGTGTTTTTGTACTTCTACATCGATACAAATTTTAATGAGCAGAGACCTGCGGAGGTTGGAGGACGTTATTTAGTTTCGTTTCTCGGTAGGTGCTCTACTTGTTGTGACGCGAATTTCGTTGTTCGAACTTCTTTTTTACCAAGGTTTCCTTCCGGGTATCGTTATACGTTTCTACGCAAAAGGGGAACAATATTGACATTTATTGTGAACTTGTCAGGGTGTGAGAATCTCCAGTAATGTGAATGGGTTGCTGACGAAATTTGAAGAAAGGAGGATGTCCACCAATTTGTGGCGAGGTTGGAAGCTCTTTTCTTCGTGCCCCCATTTCTACCATTGCTATAAAATATTCTCCTGGTTAACTACAAAAATGTTATGAAAAGGGTGAGGCTCACATACGATAAGCGGGACGTTTGTTTTAGCTGTGTGGCTTATCTTGTATCTACCCCTAGACCTTCAATATTACCTATTCAATAACACCACTTTTAGGTTTTTGCAGGACGAATAGGATTAATAATGTGTTTCCTTCGTATTGCAAAGTGATGAAATTAATTGGTTCGAGCAAGGTCCATTAGTGCTTACCCGTAGGAATGCGTACGTTGACGCCCAGGTTGATCTCCTGCAGCTTGGCCAGGGCCACCTTGCACAGCACGCGGCGCTCCAGCTCCGACAGGCTGAGCAGCGGCACGTCGCCCAGCGTCACGGAGCGGCCCTCCAGGCTGGTCCACGTGCAGTGGCCCTGCGCAGCACGCACCACCGCGTCCGCTTTCAGCCCCTTCGCATGCCACCGAGGGTTGAAACTCATACAAGCACGTACGTGGTTTTTAGGCTTTTCAATGAAGCACTCTTACCTTCCGATGCTTTGACATGCAACTTTGTGTCCCATGGTTTTTAGAGTATTAAACACGAATCTCGGGGCAAAAATTGTCCATCAATTAAAACTTATTTTTTAAATGATAATTGTAACTAATGTTATTGTTATTATTATTATTATACAAAAATCTTTGAATTAACTACCTCATTCACTCAAATTTTGCCCAGCATTTTCTTCATTCTAAACCGAACTAAGGGTGGGATCCAATATTTAACTTTCATTTTTTAACGGCCTCTCTGTATACGTGCCATATGCTTGAGCTCTCTCAAGTTCCATAATATTAGTCCTATCTATTTCACTGTAAATATTTGAATCGTGAATAAAAGTTAGAAACGAGCGTTTTTAGTATATTCGATTACAAAAAACAATGATTCCTGTAATGGAATCTTTTTTAGAGGCAAAGGAGGGGGAGACTTGATTGTCAAATATCTAACAATACTGTAGAAAAGCAAGTGGTTGACAATTATCCCCTCCACTCCTCTCGTATAGCAAAATGAGAGATCAAGAAAACTCTTGCAAAGAGTATTTAAGACATTTTTATTGTATGGGGTATTAATATAAATAATTATTTACAATTATTATTTAGAATTTGAACGTTATTATTAATTGATTATTTAGTTTCGGGTATGAGTTTTCAGGTCAAGGGGGGTCTTCTCCTCGAATGCCATTGGCCTAGACTTGGCCTTAAAACGCACTGCAACACATTCACACAAACAAACGAACAAGATAAAACTAAAGATGAGATTCTGCTGATTTCTGGGATGGTCACGCTCGTGTTGAAGCTTGAGTTCATAACTGATTTAGCCTGGAGCCTCCGACGACGGGGAGTTTAATGTTGACAATTTTTGTGTGAGCTACGCTAGTTCACATTGAAAAGACATTTTGAAACATAGAAAAAGTTGCCTGGTTCGTCAATCCTCAGAAAACGAAACTTAACACGAATAAGCTATCATAGAGGTACTTTTAAAAAAGCCATGTTTCATTACATTAGTAGGTTAAACTAACGTTAATTTTTTTCAAATTGGTATGTAAATTAGTACTTCTCAACTTCAAAGTACTTCATTTTATACAATAATATAACTCTTTAAAATTGTTTTTATTTTGCGTATTGCTTGGGGTGCGTATGCAGTATGTGATTGTTTTCCATACAATAATGATAAATGAAAAGGATTACGATATTAAAATGGTTCTATTTAATTGATGAATTAATTTGAGGTGTTTTAACTGAGAGGCGATTAAAGAATCTTTGAGATCGGAAAGGAAAATCTTTGATTAGAATCGCCTCTGGGAGAACTCGAGCATGTGGGGAAACCCCGTATGTTTCTCACAAAGATTCATGAGTAGGTCGCGCACAAGGAATCGACCCGTCACCGAGGTCTTGCCATGGGAGAACTGCAGCCGACATAAAAAGTTGGTTTATATATTTATTCAGTGGAAAACATTAAAAAACTGTATGTGACGTATGGGGGAGAAAATCATCTGCGCACGCTTTCTTAAGTTTCAGAATCACTTCCCAACAATTTAACTATTAATAGTTGAAAGACTCAAATAATAATAATAATAATAATAATAATAATAATAATAATAATAATAATAATAATAATAATAGAAGAAGAATCAGTTTAAAAAAGTGAGAGATTAACATTTCAAAAACTAGATATTTTCGTTTCCGAGTTATAGAAAACTTATTTGTAACGGTAAACGAACTGCAGATTTTATTTTTCTGTATTGCTAACAAAATTGAAACTCACCCTAAGTTCTACTACCACTACAAGCAAATGGAGAGCTCAACAAAACGTGCGCATAGTGAAGCTACATTTACGTCCAGAAGTAAATCAAGGGGCCTTCTCCGCATTTGCTCAATGGATCAGGGAAACTGTAGACAAACCCGATCTAGATGGGGGTCATTAATCCGGAATCTGAATTACATTACTTGGTACAGGCATATTAAGTCTTTTTTAAGCATTATACAATACAAATGTAATCTAATTCACTATACTATATCATTGTTTTGTTAAAGTAAACATTATTTTTATTTTTGATGATCAGAGTAGTCTCTAATTGTATAGAACAGCAGAACAGATTTTACTTTTAACTTAAATTTGTGTACCGTTTGTAATTGTTTAATTTCATCTGGCAATGCGCTGTTAAGTAACGTACAGGTATGTGGATTTCTTGTAAGTAGCTGTTGATACTGATATAATAAACATGATTTCTACGTCGTGTGTTGTAATTATAATTATCATTAAATGACATGAAAATATGTTCCCATTGTTAAGTAAAGAAGTTTTGACAAATACTACAGTTTCGTAAATAAATAGGCAAGGCAATGGTAAGATTCCAAGGTCAATGAAAAGAGGCTTGCAGAGATCACGTGGGTTGGTCGATTATTGGATTATTGTTAAGACGGCGAAGGTAAGCTCGTATGTTTTGAAGTCAGAAAGATATTCAGACAGATTTGCGAATTCTGGCAGCATAATTGCACGTATTTTCATTTATTCGTAACCATACCATTATATTCAGAGAAGAAACGGCAAACTTGTGATGTCCGAAATTGCCGTGCCTAGAAACGCACTTGGCAAGAAAGAAAAAGGGTGTCTAAAGTCACTGGAAGATGCGAAGTACAATATGAAAATATACAGCCTGAAATTCAGAGTCTAAACCTACATGTTTAGATCGCGCAAATGATACGAAGTTGACTTACAAGATAGTTTTTATCCCTTTTTCTACTTCGTGAAGATTTTGTACATGAAATTTTGGTATTTTATCCTGCCTGCATTTCGTTCGTTATGCTCGTTGCGGTTAGTTTATCTTTCATGTGTCACGTTCTCTGTGGGACTCCCGGTATTGAAAAGTGGAAAGAAAGAAATAAAATTATCCAGAGATTTATACTGGAGAGTTCGAGATACTTAGTAGGAAAGAACAAAGAGAATGTATTAATTTCAAAGAGTCACGGAATTCGAATTCGAGTAACAAAAATGTCAACGTACTTTGATACCACGCAAATTGCTCTCCTGCCAGTGAAGTCACAAGCTTCCGAGGTCAGTCAGTAGAGAGTATTTTCACAAGATTGTAAATTCAATCTCGCAAACTTTGTCGTCAATAAGACATAATATAACTTGGAAAATATGAATTTAATGTTCCATGCCAAAGAACATACATGTGAAACTACAAACAACCGACAATGTCGAAGAGTTTTTATTGAGAATCAGTGGATCTTACAATATAAGTTTTGCTTTCTGAAGGCTTACTAGATAGAAACATAATACAAGATTACATATTTATTATAAAATTATATAACACAGATTTTTGTATTTCCAAAGACAAGTACTCTTATTGTCTTTGAATCCACCAATTGTACTACAAAGCACTACTAATTGTTAGGTTAATAGCATGTGTAAGCCAATTACAACCACCTATGTAGTAATAAGTTTAGTGAAAGCCAATTACAACCATTATGTAGTAATAAATTTAGTTTTTTGTGATTGTCATTGCATCCGCAACATACATATATCATCCAAGTCCCAAACAACCACGTTAGTTTATACCATTTTTCACTTCATGAGAGTTAAAAGTAATCATAAAGCCACTGGCATATAATACAGTATTGTATAAATATTGTATATTCTGTTGTTTCCATGTTTATTATAAATTAGTGTCGAATTCGTTTAATGTTATTGAAGCGAAAATGACATGAAGGGTAAGACGTGTACATATTTGTTGTAAACGTAAAACCCACGTGTAGTATAAAGGAGCCCGTCAATCGAAATTACGTCAATAGAAGGATCATAGTACAACTCGCTGTGGGATTGTCGTGTAACTTTTGCGATTTTCCGTCTTGCAAAAACTACAGTACAATTCTCTAGATTGAGAGTCGGTTGTGAACCACCGTCCGGTACGGATCGGAGGAGTGCGGCGAGTTATTTGACAAATTTTAGGTTAAGTGAATAATCTTGCTTTGCCTGCTAACTGTTTTTAAAGTGAGTGGTTCAATTAATAACTGAACTGTAAAGGTTACACGTAGCGGGGGCAGGTTATCTGCCTTCCACCAATTTTTCTAAGAAAATGAATACACCAAGGGAAACGAAAACCCACAAGATGCCAGCAGAGAGTCAGAAGATATCGTATGCCAATGTGATACATAACCAAATGTATCCAAAAAAAGAAAGTGCAATAATTATTGATTCCGTTGAAGGGTTAAATATACAAGAATATACTATTGCGATCGGACAAATAGTTGGACCAGAAAATATACGGTACGTATCCCGGATTTCACAAGGTAGGATATGTTTTTACCTCGCCAATCCCAGTATTGCTGATAAACTTACGGCAGAAGGCTGCAACATAATAAAAGTTAAAAATCATTATTTGCAAATAAGGCCCTTGATTGCTAAGACTAAAAGAGTCATTTTTTCAAATATTTGTCCAATCATACCAAACTATGTACTTATTGAAAAACTCAAAGAATTCAATATTAACACCAGTGCAACTATTACCTATATAAAAGCTGGTATAAACAATCCTGGTTATCAACACATCTTAAGCTTCAGAAGACAAATATATCTAGAACCTAATGAAATAGATAAACTTCCTGAACATATGTCAATTATATATGATTCTACCAAGTATTATGTGTATATCTCTACAGATAAAATAAGCTGCTTTTTATGTCAACAAGAAGGACACACGGCCAAATATTGTACAAGATCTAACAATGATGAAACAGGGTCAGAGAACGTATGTGTTGAACCAAATGAAAATGTGAGTCTGTGTAGGAGTAATGAAGTAAGCAGTGATGTACAGGTTATGGAACAGGAGAACAATGTGACTGATGCTAGTAAAAGCAAGAGTAGTAAACAAGAGGATAATACGGAAGTGGAAAAGGATGCTCCTATTAGTGTTGAAGAAATCATTGAACAAAGTGGTGCTAATTTAAACTCGCCTAGTGTTTCCCATACAAAAGTGAAAAGTGTGGATAACAAGCTACAACCAAGGAAGGATACAGCCAAAACACAGGATACAGACAAAGGAAAGAGATTGCATTCAACAAATAACTCCAGCACCTCAGACAGCAATGAAATTGCAGAACGATCTCAGAGTGTTAAAAAGAAAGTGAAAATAGCATCAGTACCTGAAGATCTTGTGCAACACATCAGTGAAATACAAAATCAAATTTCAGATACATTAATTTCTATTTTTCCCATCCCAATGGAAAGTGCTATTGACTTCATTGTTAAATCATATGAACATCCATACAATGACATTCCTATGCTAGCTAAAAAATATACAGAGAATATTCCAGGACTGGTTGTCATGTTACAAGAGATACACAGATATATAAATAAGAAAAATGTGAAAAGGAGAATAACTACTATTATGAAAAAATTAGTAAACAATGAACAAGAATCAGAAGTGTCAACTGAGGAGTTGGAAAACAAAATCTAGTTATGATCAGAAGTCCAAGTCAACATAAATTCACAAGCTGTGATTTAAGATTATTATTTTGGAATACTAGAAGCATCCTCAGAAGATCAGAGGAACTGCAGAAGACCTTAGAAAATATGGACATTGTGATTTGTGTTGAAACATGGCTTACAGAAAATAGGAGTGAAAGTAATATTGAGTTTCCAGGATTTGTAATAGTCAGAAAAGATAGGGTTCAGCAAAGAGGTGGAGGAATCATTTTTATTGTTAGGAAAAATATAGCTTTTGTAGAGATTAAAGACCTAAAATATCCACACAGTATGTTTGAACTAGGTGGAATTAAAATTACTAATGTGAAAGAAAACTTAAATATCATTGCTGGTTACAAGCCTCCAAAATTTAAAATAAGTCAGGAAGATTGGGACTCAATAATGGGGAATGCTTATCCAAACAGTAAAACTATAATCATGGGTGACTTTAATGCTCACAATCAGCTATGGAACTGTCGCCTTAATAAAACAGATGGAAACCTGTTGAATAACAGTGTTAACACACATAATCTGTTTCTGCATAATTCTAGTTCCTATACTCATGTGGACTTTACTACAGGTGCTAAATCAAACATTGATTTAGTTTTTTCTACTACTGATATTTCACACCTAATTCAAGTGAAAGTAGAAAATGAAACTTGGGGATCAGACCATTTCCCAGTATATATAAATGTAAATGTGGAAAAAAAATACTATCACAAGAAAACATTTAAAATAAACACAAAGAAAACAGACTGGGAGAAAGTGAGGAACCATCTTCAAGATAACTATTATCAATTTGGAATGCCAGAATATGTTAACTCCCCTGGTACTGGTAAATATAATATCTTTGTAGACATTGTGACAAAAGCAGTTCAGGACAATACTCCTGTGGTTAAAAAAAGAAAAGTTAAAAATAATCACAATCCTGTGCCATGGTGGGATGCAGAGTGTGATAAAATGAAAAGATTAAGAAAGGCAGCATATAGAAAATGGGAAATCACCAATGAATTAAAAGATCTTATTGAATATAAAAGGAATGTAGCTTGTGCTAAAAAACTATTTAAATGGGAAAAAATTGAAAGTTTTAGAAATTTTGCAAAATCAATAAATATTAATTCTGATCTAACATATACATGGAATAAGGCAAAAATATTCAAAAATAAATGGGTAAAAATTAAGACGAATAATGTACATGAAAATTTACAGCAAGAAAAAAAGTGGTTAGTGCTTTATCAAAAATATGCCCTCCTTGGGTTCCTACTAATCCCAGTATGCTGCCTGTATGTCAAAATACTCCCTTTCTAGATAATCCCTTCAACTTTGTTGAATTCAGCAGAGCTATGAAAACAAGGAATAAGAACTCTGCTCCTGGCATTGATGGTATTAATTATGAATTATTAACTAACTTACCTGGTAATTATCATATTATGCTATTGGATATATTTAATAGAATGTATGTAGAAAAAAATACCCAAACAGTTGGAAGGAAATATATGTTCATTTCATTGAGAAGCCAAATAGTAGCAATTTAAGACCCTTGGCTCTTACCTCATGCATTTGTAAATTATTTGACAAAATGGTAACTGAAAGGTTAAAGTGGTGGTTAGAAAAAAATAATATAATAGCAAAGAATCAAACTGGGTTCAGACAAGGTTTGTCTTGTGCTGATAATATTACTGCCCTGAACTTATGTGTTGATGATGCTTTTATGCATAAAGAAGATGTTCTTGCTGCTTTTTTAGATGTAAGTGAAGCATTTGACAATGTTAATAGTGACTTACTTATGGAAAAGTTAGCTGAAATAGGATGTCCTGAACGCATGATAATGTTTTATAAATTTTTGACCAGTAAGAGGTATTTATACGCTAATGTGATGGGGGGTGAATTTCGTAATGTTTATAAAGGTGTGGCTCAAGGAGGAGTGTCGAGTCCAACTTTATTCACATTGTACATATCTAAAATAATGAATGATCTTCCAGAGTGTATTAAAGTATCTCAATTTGCTGATGATATAGCTTTATATATGAAAACTAAAAAACCAAGTAGTGATAAACAAATAATGGAGAATGCAATTGAAACTATAAAAAAAGAACTACTAAGGTTAGGGCTTGAGCTTTCACATCACAAAACTGTTTTTATTCAGTTCAATCAAAGAAACATTCTCCCAGGGGAAATTGATATCAATGTAGGAGGCTCCAGAATAAAATCTTCTGAATCTGTTCGGTTTCTAGGTCTAATATTTGATTTCAGAAAAACTTTTATGCCACATATAAGGTATATACAAGAAAAATGTTGTAAAGCAATGAATATCATTAAATTTCTCAGAGGTACATGGTGGGGAGCTGAGCCTGTTACATTATTACATTTTTATAAGAGCTATGTGAGATCTATAATAGACTATGGCTGTTTTGTTTATTACCCCAAACAAAAATATTTAAAGGACAAATTAGAAAGATTACAGTACACAGCGATTAGATTAGCCCTAGGATACAGGAATAGCACTCCCACTAATGTACTTCTGGCTGAATCCAAATTAATGAGAATTGAGGATCGTGTAAAATTTTTATGTAATAAATTCTTAATTAAGAGCATTACTCACAAAAAATCTGTAACATATGAAGGAATTCAAAACTATCTTAAAAATATTACAATTGATCACAGGAATAAAGTCCATGTATTACAGAATTGTATGAAAAACATTATATGTCTAGATAAAATAGTTGTAGCTGATCAAAATTTTCCATTATATAAGTTTAATTATGACACATTAATGTACCATGTATTCTTGGATAAAGAATATGGAAAATTGTTAGTGGATGCAAAGAATCCTAATGAATTCTTCCAAAAATCAGTACTTAATTCACAAGCTATATCCATTTACACTGATGGAAGTAAAGTCAAGGATGCCAAAGCAGTTGGAACTGCTTGTATCTGTCCTGATATCAATGTTCACGTAATTAGAAGTCTGCATCCATATGCATCAATTTTCACCGCTGAATGTATAGCTATCAGAGATGCAATGGACATAGCTTTGAAGCACAAAGACAGAGATGTTGATATTTACACTGATTCCCTTAGTGTGTTATTAACATTAGAAAAAAAGACAGTAAATATAAGAACTAATTATTATTTACTAGATATTAAAAATAAGTTAAAGGAATTTCATACTGACAATAACTTTAAAGTTAATATCATTTGGATACCTGCACACAAAGGGATTAGTGGAAATGAAATGGCTGACTCGCTGGCAAAAACTGCTACAACTAAGAAACCTTCAAATTTAAAAATACCTTATACCGATTTTCATTATATTTTTAAGAGCAGTGCTATGAAGGAAACGGTTAATAGTATTAAGCAAGCCGCTAACATCAAAGGCAAGGAATACTTTGCAACATTTTATAAAGAAGCTGAGAAACCTTGGTTTCATGGAAAATCCATTGAGAGAGATTTTGCTTCAATGGTGAACCGATGTAGAGCTGGTCATTACAGTCTAAACTCTTCATTATTTAGAGTTAAATTGATATCTGATCCAACATGTCATTGTGGACACAATAATCAGGATCTTAATCATGTAATATGGCAATGTTCAATATATAAAGAGGAAAGGGAATACCTAATCAAAAGATTGAATAAGATAAAAATATTTTTACCCCTAGATGTCAAAATGTTCCTTGCACAACCCAATAGCACAGGTATGAAATACATTTATGCATTTCTGTCATCCTGTAAAATAAAAGTATAAGATATATGGAATTGTTGAAACAGAGTAATTTACTGAATGTAAAAGTTGAAATGTAGTGTAAAATGCAAATCAATGTAATGTATAAAAAATTGAAGTAATGTGTATTGTAAAAATTTAAGTAAAGCAAATAACTTCCTTAAGGAGGTTGAAAAGCTTTAAATAAAAAAAAAAAATTCTCTAGATTGTCTGCGCGAAGTCGTATGTATGGAAGTGTATGGAAGATATATGGAGATGAAATGGTGTATGGAAATGAAGAAGTATGGAAATCGTATGTCTGCGCGAAGTCGTATGGGTATTGTGCCGCAGTTTCAGCCCTGAAGAAGGTCATGGTATGATGACCAATGCGTTTGCGAAGCTGCCTACGTCGGAGCGTCGCGTCGCCCGCGCGGACGAGAAGACTCGTTCCCTTTCCAGCAAGTCGCCCCCCCCCTCCTTTCTCGCTCGTTCAAACGATCGTTCTCGCCACTAAATGCCCATTCTCTTGTTTACATCTCAGACGTCCAACCTAGGGAACTTTGTAATTTTCTAGTAAAAAGAATTAATACTTTGATTTTTAAGTATTGTTGTGAGTAGTTAATGACGGTTGGTATTAGAGAAATATCACCCACGACATCTAGTGCTTTGTTTCATTGGAAAAAACGTCATTGTTATAGGATGCTAAAGTTTGAATAATAAATAAATCTTTTCCGTCTTCCCGCTAGCAAGTCCACGCGCCCAGGTGAGACCAGTAGCGAGCATTTAGTGCGGCAGCTTTCCCCTGTGGACACCGCAGTTCAAAATCCGGGCAATTCATATGAGATTTGTGAATCAAAGCGGGATTTTGAGAGGTTTTCTCTGGGTACTCGTGTTTCCCAACCTCACATTCTATCAATGCTCTACCATCGTTCATCTTCATCGGAATCAACAATGGAACATTCACATTGACGCATTGACCATCCTTTTCATCGATCTAAATACTGAAGAATAGGGAATCATAGACCTCAAGATTGATCTCTGACACGTTCGTTCGTTCATTCGCCATCTCCTTCGGTTGTGAATTACCCCGCTCGTCCGTTCGTCCTTATATCCGCCACCTTGTCCGTCCGTTCGCTCGCTCACCCGTTCACTCGTCTTTTCATTCGCCCACGATCCATAGAAAGCTAGAAGCGCTCAAAAACCAAAGATAAATAAACAATATCCAAAATTAAAGATTTATTTTAGGTCAATTAAGTGCCGTATTTCCGAATTTGCCCTCGCGCATAGCTCATTGGTCAGCGTGCTCGCTTTCCATGAGGCGACCCCGGGTTAGATTCCCGTCCGGGCAAGATTATGTGTGTTTTCCTTGCAATGTCGCAGTATATATTGCTGTGTGACGATGATAAAACTCACTTCTCGCTTCACCAAAACACGGAGTAAGGATGCTTACGTGTTAACCACACGTACCCCGTAAAACATGGCCGCGAGGTCGGGATACCGCTGGTAGGCCGAGGCTTCGTCAGAGGCTATTGCACCAAAGTACATACAATTTGATGCTCCTGAGTATTTCTCAAAATCGTGCGAGCTACTAGATCGCAATTCTAAAGCTATCAGCTACTACTTAGGAAATTCAATTTGGCATTTTTGGAAGTAAACGAAAATGCACCTAAATGTGAAGGTTAATTACAAGCTGCTAGAGAAAAATTGTTCCAGCTTATGCTTTCCAAAAACCAGGGTCGAGTGTCTAACGTCTTTAAGTGTTAATATAGACCAAAACTCGAAAAAGTCAGAAAAATCCCACACCGTACCCAAAATTTAATTCCAATTTGAGATTTCAAGAAAAAATATTATTTTAGACTTCATATTCCAAAATACAGGGTTGTAAAAAGTAAAACAGGTAAAATGCATTCTTACGGACACAACTGAAAACTATACTCAACTCAAACACGTCAGAAAAATCCGTCATGATAACCAAAATTCAAAGCTAATTTCAGGCTCTACGAGAAAACGGCCTATAGATCCCAAAATTCCAGTCTTTATATTCCAAAATTCAGAGTTGTACAAAGGAGAACGGCTAATGTTTGATCTTATGGGTTAACAGAGACTAAGACTCAAAAACGCGAGAAAAAAATTCGAGACCCTACCGAAAATTTCAGGCTAATTTTAGATTCTAGGAAAAAATATACAGGGTAAAACATAGCAATTGGCTAATCATGGTTATAAAGAGTAGTTACTTGAAGAAGGGACCACTTTGACGGGTCCCTTTTAGGAAACAAACGTGATGTCGGACGATGGAATTGCAAGAGGGAGTGTCGAAGCAGATTACAAGTGAGCCAACTGCAAACGAACGCATTGACGCATTAGGCGTATGATTACATAGCCAGCAATTATGTTGCCACCAGTAGCTGTCACAGCAGTCCGTTCTTAAATTAATCTCTCAATACTATACAGTTCAGTCAAACATTTCACCGTCACTCAATTTCAATCAGCAGCAGTAGCTAGAATGGTTTGAACGTGCGCTTTTTTTCAAGATATTGTGATATATGTTCTAGTACGTCTTATTAAAAACCAACATGAAATTATTTATAATCCCTGTTTACTACACATCAATAGTAACGAATACTACTTTTCATTAGTAATACGTTGTCTCATAAGAACGCATGTTTCCCGTTTTTCTTGGGGCAACCCTAATTTTTAGAAAACGTGCTGGAACAATTTTTCCCCAGAGCCTTTAATTTTCGATGCATTTTCGTTTTTGTGAAGTTGTAGTACTATATTTTCTAGGTGTACGCTGCAAACCTTAGGCTAAAGCTCACAGCGCCCACGTTTTTAGGAAATCCACAGAGCGTGCAGCATTTAGACGGCTGCGGGCGCGCCCGTCGCCGCTGCCCTTGGAGGCCGGCCTGGCGCGCGCCCAACGCGTGCGACGCGACGCCAGAAGGTTCCGTCGCCGCGCCGATAAGGCGTTATAAATGTGAATGAAAGAACGAATGAGCGCGGCGCGCGCGGGCCCTCTCTTGTAGGCGAGTCTGACGCACGCGCCCCGCGCCCCAAGCGAAAGCCGCCCGCTCCTTCTCTGGCTCCTCTCTGCGCGCGTTTTCTTCAGCTGGGAGGGGAGCGGAGGTATTCAACAAATCCTTCTCCGTGTTCTCGTACCGGCTGAGGTGGCTCAGGGCATCAACTGATGTCAGTGCGTTGCCTCTGATCGGGAGAGATTTGAGTTACACTCCCGAGGGTGGCAGGATTTTCGACGCGAGCTACATAGCTAGATGGAATTCAACCACTGTCAGGAGGAGAATTCTAGCGCCCGGCTGCTCCGATCGGTAGTTTTCAGTGGTTTCTCCCGTCAACATTAGGCGAATGCCGGAGCAGTACCCTAACAAACGGACCGTGCGCCATCTTACCTTCCGTGACCTATCCCCACCCCTTACTTACAGTTACATTTAGATGCACAATTCTAACCCCCGTGTCGGGAGCTGAGTTTATCCCTGTTGGGCCGGTGTCTTGCTGGTGGGAGATACCTGGTTTTTGGGAAAACCTCGCAATCCGACGTATGGGTCGGCATCGGATCTTGACATTCAACGGAGGAAAAACACCGCCAGATCCCGCGATAAAAGCACGCACTATTCCTACGGGATTAAGGACATTAGCCGTTCATGGCCCCGGAAACACTAATCAATCCACGCGGTAAGTCAATTCCTTCACGATCGCGTGTAATAGTCAAAGTCTGCTGCTCATTTGTCTTTGTAAATATTTCTAATTACATGGCATCGAATATTTCCTTATCAAATATTGCTAAAAAGATCGTTCTTACCTGCAATCATAATTCAACTAACTGTAGTATATGAGTTTGGATAGGAATCCCTGAGATCAAGAAAACAAGTATAGATTACAATTCTCCCCCATAGCACAGCTTTTAACTGTTTGGTTAAATAAAAACTATTTCAACGGCACATATTTTCTCGCATAATTAGTGAAATGAGTCATTTCAGACAAATCA
Organism: Teleogryllus occipitalis; assembly: GCA_011170035.1. Lineage (NCBI taxonomy): Eukaryota > Metazoa > Arthropoda > Insecta > Orthoptera > Gryllidae > Teleogryllus > Teleogryllus occipitalis. Next base: position 135,390 of record BLKR01001559.1, read on the forward strand.
AATCACCAATTATGTAAAATAATGTAGTTTTGTACAATGAAAGTGACAAGAAAGAACGCCAATTGAGCCACAGATATAACATATAAAATGTTTGCTGTTAACAAAATAAATAAATAAAAGGTATTGATGCAACTATAGGAGTAATAAAATAGCGTGACAATATTTTATTGAAATTGGAAAACATATTAAGTGATTTCGATGTAAAAGAAGTGAAATGTGTAATTGGTCACAATCAATGTATTTAGGGTCGCTAGATATAAACACAATTAAAATGCAAGAATGGGATGACAAGTAAATAAATCTGCTCAGGATGATGAACAAGGAACATTTTAGAAATCATCTGCACAGAGAAAGAGGTATTTGAAGGCGAATGTTGTTAGTGATAGAAAAAAGCAGGAACCCTCTGGAATGACGGTCGTGTCAGGTAGTAATGTGCAAAGTGAGAAATTATTATTTGAAGTATGACAAGTTACTTGTGTGTAGAGAGAGATTACTCTAAGAAAGGACCGCTTTGACAGCGAAGCTGGCAACATAACTGCAGATTATTTCCATGTGCTCAATTCGTCAATGTATTCGTATGAAAATGGTTCTCTTGCAAAAGGATTCGACACAACTTCATTCAAAGCCATCAATCAATACGACTTTCATTTGTTTTCCGACCTGTCAAATTGGTTTCTTCTCAGAGAAATTACTCTATACCAAATACAAGGGGTTAGGATTGATCAGTTTTGAAAACCATACTGAATTAGTAGAGGGAGTTTTTTTGAGATTAGAAATTTTAGTATAGGATTTAGAAAATTGGTCATGGATCAGAGAGAATGCATGATGGCGGTGTAGGCGCTGTGTTAATGGACTTGTAAATATGATACGGAATAGAACAGTTTATCAGTCAGATAGACGGAGAAATATCAATTTTGGTGAAAATTCTGCTTAGGGTTTAGCCGCTAGCGTTATTCACATATGGACAGACAGTCAGACGAACAGACAAACTGACTGACAGATGGACAGATGTCTTGCAGTATACCAATTTTTCGGTATCAAGGACCTACAAAACGTGGGTTCTGACTACACAACGTATTAGAGTAAGTAATACAGGCCTATTACTTAAAAATAAGACATACTCTTTTTCAGTGTCAGTGATCTACAATACGAATTTTTTGCCAAAAATCGCCATTTTCGCTGCAGTATTACATAACTTTTCAATACTACGTATGCGGAATGGAGAAAGTAATAATTACGTTGGAGTACTTTTTGAAAAATTAAAGAATAGAATGAAAAGTGTCGTGTTTTGTGCATTTAGTACTGTGCGTAAAAATGGTAAAAGAAAAAATTGGGAATTGTCTTTGAGAAAATCTTGTTTTTAAAATTGCCTTTCTTTTATGCAAAATTACTCGAAAACATCTCGTATTTTGAAACACTTGTAAATGGCGTCATTTGATTATATAACTTTGAAGAGTATATTTCATTCAGAAGAAAAATCTCTATCAATGCAGATAAATAAATCTGAAGTGTCTGTCTGTGATTTTCGAATTTTCAGCTTTTAAATGTCTTTCAACGTGCGTATTCGACTACCACTAAAATGCATCTCAAGTCAAATCAATAGTTTTCTGTGTTTCTGTAAGAACCGATTTAAATAAAAAACTAATTAATCTATCAACATGAAATAAAAACCCATTATAGACAGTACACATAGGTCCAACTTAGTTTTTTGTTTTACAGTGATATCCCTAACAGTTGCAAAGATATGTTTTTTGTTGATCTTCCCCCTCCCTTGCTCAGCATCGTGGTCTTGTTAGATAAAACTGATTGCATATGCAAGTAAGTCGTACTTGTAAGTGCCATACAATCTTTGGAACCTCCGGAGAGATTGCTCCTAAATTTGACACCAATACGTTTGACGGGCCAAAAATGAAAAATAGAGTGGTTGCAATTAATTTAAAACTGTTGCCCCAAAGTGGTTTTAACATTCAGTTAAATGCAATTCCCTAAACATCTGGACTTCATTGTTGCTGAGCGTTGCCGTATGATGCGGGGCGAAGCCGAGCAGGACCGGACGGAAAGGGCATAACTGGCGGAATGGGAAAGGCGGAAGGGGCTCACGGAGCAGGACGACAAAGAACAAGCAAAGCAGATGAAGTGAGAGGAGCGGAAGAAGCAAAACGAGGGGAGCAGCGGCTCAGGGGAACGCTTAATGCTACCGCTTACGCATTAGAGAAAGTTAGGTAATGCTGCACGTAAAACTGCGAATTTTCGGCAGAAAAACTCTTATTTCAGGGCCCTTCACGAAAAAGTGGATAAATCCAGATGCTAAAATTATAAAAAAAACTCTGACACGTGGTGTAGCCAGAATTCATGTTTTGTGAGGCCTTGACACCAAAAAATCGAGCGACGGCAAAACGTCTGTCCGTCCGTCCGACCGTCTGTGAACAACGCTAACGGCTAAACCGTTCTGCTGATTTTCTCTAAAACTGATATTTTCCGATCGATCTGGCTGATGGCGCGGCCCCTTGAATTAGAAACTGATATTTCCCTTGTATATTTTGAAAATTTTCAGAAATATGGCTCCATCGTTTTGGATTAAATTTTGTAGAGGATTTTGAATAATGTGAAGGACGTTTAAGATAATGGTGCAAATCTCATTTTCGTTAACAACTCTGAGTTTTCGAAAATTGCAAAAATTGCAATTTTATTACAATTTTGAAATCAGATCCCGAAAAAATATATCGCTTGTTGAAATTGTTCAGCGATAATAAAAATTTCTCTGTAATGAAGTCTATTGAAAAATTTTAATGATAAAAAGCAAATAAGAAAATTAAGATCTACGAGACGTTGATACAAAAACACTGATTTACAACTAGACATTAAAATTTAAATCGTGTCAAAAAAGTTAAATGAACTGATTGCAGAAAAAATATACCTTCCATTCAACTATATGATGACTACGGTCGTAAGAAAAATGAAATTGAGAACAAAAGATAAACTGTACGGAGAATGGTTGCTACTTATAACGCAACCTCCACCTACTTACCCAAGAGAAATGCAGATGAATTAAGTGCTTGAGTCTAATATAGATTCAAAATAATCTCTTTTGAAAATTAACACTTTTCTTTTTCCCTTAACTTACGATCTGCAAAAATGAGAACCACAGACAAGATATAAAGAAAAGTCAGGAATCATTTGTAACTAAACACTTGATGATGAACGTCAATGATAATAGGAAACGCTTAACACCTGTTCCGTTCATTTTCTTGAAGTTTCATGAATCTGATATCGAAGGTAATAGATTGGAACGGTAGAAGAGAGTGCGCCATTTTCGACAGCCAAAAATAGTGTGCTTGAATTTTTCATTCCGGGACGAGAACTGGTTTTACAGTCAATAGGTGTCTCAACAACGTGATGTATTGACGTGTCGAACAAACGGAGGAATGGAAGCCGGACAAATACTGCAGAAGCAAACATAGACGTTCCGTGTTGTGGCTTTAAAAATTCTAACGACTGAACACCTGTTTCTTAAGTCAAGGTCAAGATAGTCTAAGTTAGGGCTTCTTAAACTGTTGAGTCGTGACGAAAATTTGTAAATAAAAGAATGATTAAAAATACATGCCCTATGGGCGAATTACAGCGTAAAATCAGATATTGACTAATATTAATTTGGCTATAGCGAATTATTTTATTGAAGCGCAACTTTAAACTTAAATAATTTCAATCTATTGTGTAGTGTAGATAGTTAAGGTGAGCACCTTACCTATCTACACTACATTAATGTTTACTGAATGTATTAAATACACTGGGAGTCGTTAAAAATTTGCCCTGGCGACGGAGTCATTATTAAAAGGATTCACAGGCCCTGATCTATTGGAACACGGAAATGCCATTTCGAGGAAGGCACTGGCAGAACGAAAGGAAATTCACCGAGCGTTGTAAACAGTAATATAAAGATTCCCTAAGATCTTCAAGGACAAAAGATCCGATAAAAGGGAACTCGAAAACTAAACTCTTAATGTGCTATATTTTAGTGACATCGGTGACGCAGAAAGAAGTAGAAAAGTCACAACGAAAGAAATCGTAAAGTCGCACTCGTGCCTGTAGCGAACCATATTTTATACTCAATTGCCTGTCAGATATCTGTGTGAGTGTGTGATACCTGTGTGTGATTTTGAACAACGGGCTCCCAATATCCAGATGAGTAACGCAAGCACCCAGATGAGCCATTTCATTTACCTTCGTTGGGGAACCTCAGGTGCAAATGTAAAGGTTCGAGGGCCACCTCGGCCAGACGTTCGGGGAGCACGCAAGGCCTCCTCCAGAAGAGCGGAAATGCCTTTGGGAGACCCTCCGGTGCCGATAGATACCAGACGGGAAGGGGGCGGGCAAAATGGGCAGATAGCCTCGACCGAAAAACAAAAGGAAGACCTTGTACTCAATCAATTCAATAACGAAGGTGGTCATTCCTCGTGTTCTTGGTCGGAAGAAAGGGGGAAAACGAAGTAATTAAATAAAAGCACTAATATGAATGTCAATATGAATGAGCGTGTGCACTTGACTCAGTGTCGGTGTCACCTGCACTGCTAAGCCACAACCATTTCGCGGTCGTATGCGAGCGTCTTTGATGATTCCTTCGTTTTCACGTCCGATAATTGCTTTTTTGTGAGTTGTGTCGTAGAGGATACAAAATATATTACAGAATTTCTTCATTTATCTGATGCTTGAGTATAATATAAGTGCACATGCAATTTGAAACAGTAAATATTTTGACTAGCATAAGTAAAAGTAGTCGGAATGTTTCTGGTAAAAGAAATCACTCAAAAATTGAACTTCGAGGAGTAAATTGTTACTTCTATGTTGCGAAAGCACAATTACTTATAGGAAGAACGTTGCGTAATAGCGAACGCATTGTGTATCTAGCACTAGGCCCCGGGTTTGATCATTGTCAATGTATTTATGTGGAATTTGTGTTGGACAAAGTGAATCCGCGGCAACTTTCCTTAGAGATTCCCGTTTCTCTACCTCCCCTTCCCATATTTTCCCCCCATCATTAACATTAATAATCTAATCCACCTAACCTAATAACCATTATCAGTAGCATCTTCACATTAGTTCATAATTTACGGGTATCAATAATCTCAGCAGGTGAAGGGCCCCTAAATCCCAATATATAAACAAATAACGAATTTTTAAACGATTAAAGGCAAATGACTTAGAAGCGTTATGGATGTTAGCGTCATCTTGTTGTGAAGTAAATCAGACTGTAAGGTATCCTAATTTCATGTCACGTTAATTGTGCGTGTTGATTGTGTCGTCTATCACGTGCGCCGTCTATTTGGTCTGTTTTGCTGCTCTATTATAAGATTGCCTCATTTACACGAGTCATCTTCCTCTGAAATTCTTATATCTTCATGTTTTAAAATCGAAGGTAAATGAGATGTGGTTACGCCTTTTGTTCAAAGGCTTATATGAATTTCCATCGGCGATGAGGTAAACCGTGGTGACAGCCGAACAGAGTCCCTTGTTTCGCCCAACTATTAGGCGGAAGATATGAAATTCTTCTGTCGTCCCATTTTCTCTCTGGGAGATCCTCTCGAGATTGTAGAAAGTTTACGCGAGTAAGAAGTGCCTTGCAGCCACTACTCAAACATTTGGAAATGTAAACAGGACAAGAGAATGTCCCTTCGGTGCGGCGTGAATATGAGTTTGGCGATACTGAGTATGTTTATCAAAGCTAGAGCGACTATGGTTGAAAAGCAGGTTGTCTGGCTTACTAGAGCACTCAAGGATTTTCTCGGAATTCACCTTTTTACCTCCAACACTTATGTCATCGCGGTTCACATTTTTCTTCGTTCATCTTGCTAACAAACGTTTCTGCATTAGCTTTAAAAATATTATTAAAGCTTTAAGAAATAAGGTTTTGTTAATTGCGTTGAAGGTAAATTGAGTGTATTGAAAAGTAATTCCGTACCAAGATCATACATTTTTTTAAATCATAAATTATTACATCAATATTTTACGAGTAAAATTAACTTCTTTATTGTAGTATAGAGTCATATGCAACGGTCGTGGAATCTCAGATGTTTACCCAATAAACATTTCTTCTCGTGCAATTTTTCACGGAAAACCATCAGACATATCCACCGTAGTAAACTGTGAAGATAGGCGACTTTAGTAACTTATGATTCAGCTCTTCCTCTTCAGAACATACTACGTTGAGCACTCGGAAGCCAGAATACATTTTATGAGAGGCGGGGAATGTTGTTTCGGGATTCGCATAGAGCTGAGTTATATTTAGTTGCCTCGCTCGTTTCACGAGTCGTTAATCCTGAAGATCTGAAATAACCGCAGATGTTTTCTTTGATTCCTCCTACGGAACTGACCACACGCACTTTATTCCGCGTTGGACGCTAAGATGTCGAATGTGAGTACACCGTTTTTTACGGGAGAATTTTTGGCGGTTAATCGTTTCAGGAGCTTTTCATTGTACGGAATATGGAAGAAGAGAATACGTGAAATCCTCGGTTGTTTTTAATTAGTTTAGAAACAGTTTAGGTTACAGTGCATACAGCTTTAAATGAAAGGTTTTTCTCCATTAAAAGGGCGGTCCATGCGGTCTCCGTTTCCCTGATTTCATGCGATAGAGAGACAGTCTGCGGAAATACCAAAAGTAGCCACATTTTTTGACCACGTCCCATAACGTGTTCAATAAACGTTCATAAAAAATACAGGTTTTTTAAGAAAACAATATGTAACCTCTAGAGTGACGTTGTACGACGTTTTTTGAAGGAACATTGGCTCTTGACCAATTGGGATGTATTTAACGAAAGTCGATTTCCTTTCTTACAAGACCAGTGAATGATTATTAATTCGGTACAAGTTCAGGAAAAGGATACTGTCCTGCTCTAGTATCTTCCATGAAGTTTTATTCTGGAAGTAGATGTTCAAAACGTTGGCTGTTATTTTTAATAACATTTTATGAGGTTCAGTTCGTTCAGAATAAATAATTTTAAAATAGATTGATAAAACTGTTTTGAAGAATATGTTAATAATAAAAGTTTAGAAAAAATATGAAATTTCAACATCTTATTTAGATAGATGTTCACAATGTTGTGAATCTCTAAAAAACGCGGAAATTGAAAATTGATTATTTGAATATAAAATACGATGGAATGTTCTAATATTAGTTTTGAGTACCCTGTGAATATCAATTATTTAAGTCCCTCTGCGACCTTTTCAACTGCGACCATTTGAAACTGAAAATGTTTGTAGTTTCATCAAATTTTACCTGAAACACACTCCATACACTACTAGTATGATGGAGAAGCCTTTATCATGAGTCTAATGTTTTCATGTACACTGTTTTAGACACACGTTTTGATGAGTATGTTTGAAAACGTCCATTAGAAATGTCAGTAACTGAGAAGAGTTTTCATACCCTGAAAATGTCTTTTCCAATTTTAGCGGCCCGTGACTTTGCAAAGAAGCTCCTCTCACTTTTTTAAAACGGGGTGTCTCCTGCTCTCGTTCAACATTGGCCGCTGGTTCTAAGACATTCTACCAGGCCCTTTATTCCTCGCTCGTTTTCACCTTCCCCACCGTTTTCTGTTCTCCATTATCGTTTTATCCACCCTTCTTTGTTTTGGCTCTCGCCCTCTGTTTGCCCAATCGTCCTTACCTGTCCTCTCATTCATCTGCGTCTCGTACGTTGCCGTCACGTCCAACTCTGTCGGTGGTATCCCGCGGACGCCCTGCCCGCGTGCTCCGCGTTCCTTCACCCGCGCCGCGTGCCTGGCATCACCCACGTCCAGACATGTGAGTCCTCTCCTCTCCTCTCCTCTCGCGACCACATTTCTGCCCAAGAACCAACCGAGCGCTCGCGTCTCGCACATGGGAGAGGCCCCGGCGGCGGCGGCAGCGGCGGTGGCGGTGGCGGTGGCGGGGGTGAAGGAGCGATGGCGCAAGCGGCGCCCGATTTAGCCGTTTCCCCGCTCCCGCCCACGGGAGGGCGCGGCGCGGCGCGGCTCGCGTTAGCCACAGCGGCGCGCGCGGGTTGGGAAGAGGTGCGGACGGGCTGGGCTGGGCAGGGCCGGGCTCAGCTGGGCTGGGGCGGGCCTGGCCTGGCCAGGCCTGGGCTTGACTGGCCTGAGTTTGGCTAGGCTGGGATTGGCTGGCCTGGGCTTGGCTGGCCTGGGCTTGGTTGGCCTGGGCTTCGCTGGCCTAGGCTTGGCTGGCCTGGTCTTGGCTGGCCTGGGCTTGGCTGGCCTGGGCTTGGCTGGCCTGAACTGGGCTGGGCTGGACTAGGCTGGAGTGGGATGGGCTGGGCGTGCATGTATGGACGGGACTCGATTGGGCTGGGTCAGGCTGGGTCGGGCTAGGCTCGTCTGGGCTGGAATGGAGTGCACTGTGATGGGTAGGACTGGACCGGGATACGGTGGGCAGGCTGGTCTGGTCTGGACTGGAGTGGCCTAAAGCGAGCCGGGCTGAGCTGGGGTGGGGCGGGCCGGCCCGGCCCGGCTGGACTGAGCGCGATTGGGCTGGTCTAGGCTGGGCTGGGCTGGGCTGGGGCGCGCCGGGCGTCGCTCACATGACGCGTTGCGTGAGCGCTGCTGACGGAAGCGGCCCCGGCGCCCAACACTGATGGCGCATCGTGACGCCCAGGAGGCGCAAGCGCCGCCGCGCACGCCAGCGCTTCAAGTCAAGGGCGCTTCCACAACGTCGAAGAATAATTGTGCGTGTTGATTGTGTCCTCGCTCACGTGCGCCGTCCCTTTGGTTTGTTTTGCTGCTCTATTATAAGATTGCCTTCTCACAATAAACATATCCTGTTATAAATAAGCGAGCAAAGGCGGTCCGGGCGAGCGTTTCGGAAGGAGTTCAAGACCGGCTTTTCAAGATCGTATTAAATCCAACACACGTACTCAAGTTAAAATTAATAACTCGCAACATCAACTGACAACTTGTGTATTAACACCTCAAGTCTTAAGGATTTAAAAATTCTTTATCAAGGCTATACTTAGGAGTTGTAGAGTTTATCTAAATTGATGTAATATATTGAATATACCATAATTTAATATTGAAAGGAAGATATGAAGGTCGATATTGTGTTGAAAGAACAAGACTGTGCTGACTGTACAGTAGTTGGGAATTACGCGATACCCGAAGTGTAGATAAGCAACGACAGACGGAGAAGTTACTGTAAAAATGATAGACAACATTCAAAAATTCGAACATGGCCCAAGAGACTGTTAAATAGTGCTTCTGTACTACAATCCAAAACTAATAATCACTCTACTGAAAATGACGTTCGTTTCTACAAGACGATATGACTATAGAACTATGTACACTTTCACAACTTCTCGGAGTCGGTAAGGATCGCTTCCAAATTCATGGCTGAAATTCAAATAGTTAAATCTCCAACGACAAACGACCCTCAGCTTTCAAAACGACAAGATGCGTGACACAGCGAAACTTGTCAACTTAATATTTTGAAATGTATGAATTGGGTATTGCAGTGACTTAAAGGAAATGTAACAATTTAGGTACTAATTATTTTGAACGCTTCACAATTACAATATCATGAATGTAATCGAACAGAGATGAAATATTAGTATTCACAACAGTGGTTGGGCAAACTAAAAAATTTAGCAGTTTTTTGACAAATTTCATTTAAGTAGAATCTATATTCCCACGTCTTGCACCCAAGTAAATCATATGCTGCAGGAAATATGTGTGGTGGAAAAGAGGGACAGAAGGGCCGACATAACGGTCGACATCACTGACCTCGCTAACATAGTTGAGGTAGAGTACAAGAAATTTACTTTTTTGGGCATTTTTGATTTAAAAGTCTTTATTTTCCCACAAATTGTCCACATATAAGTCTTAAACACTGGGAATTTTGTATGCGGGGAACTGGGAAGAGACAGACCGACAGAATGCCTTATCCTATTGTTTTAATTAAGAAATATTCTTAATCTTGAGGCCTTGAGGAAATTGTCAGGGCCCAATTGAAGGTGAAGGTAGGTTTAGGAGGATGTAAAATTCCATTTATAATAGCACAACGTTTAACGTGCAGTCCACCTTAACGAATGTAATCCGAACGTCCACTGCAACGGAAACGTTATAATATTGGAATTGAAAATACTCCTAGTAGCCACCTCCACCAACAATTGTAATTAACCCGCTTAAGATTAAAAAGTATTTTTATTAAAATAGTTGGGGTGGTATAGTTTAATTTGATGAAACTAAACTCCTTGGTGTATCTCCTCACTCACTGCATCAATCTTGAACCTGCTCACCTTAAATTTTGGGTTCGGTGCCAATACTCGTCCTCCGTACTACGAGTAGATGATGAAAAATTACAAACACAAAACAGCAACAATACGTAATAGAGAAGAAAAAAAGAGATGATACTGAAATGTAAGAAGTGAGCCGTTCTTTCTTGTAAATTAATTTACTACAAAATTTAAAATACTGCACCATTTAATTGGGATAACCTTGCACCAGGAGGAGGGAAGAAAGTATGTAAATACTGAATTCAGCTGAAAATAATTATTCATTTATTTAAAGATCTTCTACAATTAATGGAAAAAATACCGTGTTAATCTAATTAAGTTGATTTCACAGACGAAGTACAATAGAAGACATCCTTACTTTAATGTAACTACCCCTAGTACCGCAGTTATTGGTTTCTGTTTTTTTCAACGCTCTTCTAACAAGTGAGCTATTTAATGATTAAAATCCACGCTTCCGATTTACGTAGATATTGAAGTTAACGTTATTTTCAATTCTTTATTCACTTTATCTCTTGCACATGACATTCAATTTGTGTATCTGAAATTTTCATGGCTGACACTCGTGTCGTATTTCTAATGTACTCCTCTAATTTTCCATTAAATAATTCCTGAGTTTGTCATTTTGAGAGAATTCGTTTCTTCACATTCCGTCTTGCTATCGCTCCGTCACATCTGCACTCAATGAAGTTCCCCCAAGCGAATGGCTGGTGACGCAACAGAGGAATAAAAATATACGACCCCGCCGCTCGCCCAAGCGGGGACAGCGCTCTCCGTTGAAAGACTTCAAGAGGCAGTCACAAAGGCAGCTGCTCACTGCTTAATATTTCGATCATCTTACCCCTGACAAAGGAGGCAAGGCATGCGGACGTCTATCTCTAAGAGTTACAGGTAAAAAAGGTTATGTATTCCCGTGAAAACCAGATTTAAATTTATAAAAAATAGTGTGTAAATATTACGCTTCACCAGAGCGACGTGGGAGGAGGCAGAAATCATATTTTCCTACTCTCATTATTACAATGTTTTCGTTATTAAAGACTTCAAGTAGCAAGAGTTGTGCATGACCTACATTAAAAATAAATAAAGAGACAACATTTGGAAGCAGCAAAGAAGAGAACTACTCTTGAAGAGGTGTACTATGAGGTTTTTACTTCCTTGCTACCACTTACGCAGTAGAGAAAAAGTTATGTAATGCTGCGCGATAAAACGGCGAATTTTCGGCAGAATTACTCTTATTACAGGTCCCTGGTAACGAAAAATGGATAAATTCAGTTGCTAATTTTAGAAAAAATCCTCTAACACGTGGTGTAGCCAGAATCCATGTCTTGTGGATCCTTGACACCGAAAAATCGAATGACGGTAAAATGTCTGTCTGTCCAGTCCGTCCATCCGTCTGTGAACAACCTTAGTGGCTAAACCACTCAGACAAGTTTCTCCAAAATTGATATTCCCCAATCGGCCTGGCGCGGGCCTTTGAATTTGAAATGTATATATTAATTTGGGGGTACTTTACATGAAGCCCGTGGGACATTTTCGAAATTTTTAAAAACAGGCTCCATTATTTTTTGATTAAATTTTATCGTTGGATAGTTTGAAGGACGTTTAAGATGATGGTGCGGGTCTCAATTTAGTTGAAAACTCTGATTTTTTGAACATAGAAAAAATTCTAAAAAATTTTGGGGGTCTTCTTATAACTACAATTATGAAGATAGAGATCTATCCCTTAAAGAAATCTGTCCCATAAACATAGATTCTGAAGTAAGGAAATGTACAATTTTTCGAAAATTTGAGTACTATTCGTGTAATTTTGCGTGAAAGTACGTGCTGGTTTAGCACCATAGTTCGATCTGTAATGTTATTTTTTTTATAGAATTTCTTATTTTCCCAAAGTCTTCGAGTTAATGAGGAATCACATTAGTCTTTTTGCAGCTTTTTAGGTGCTTTGGCATATTTATTCATTTATAGGAAGTACCTACGTGTCTATCACACACAGACACATAGGTTACAATATATACTTGTAACCTTTTTTTCAATAAGACCACGTGGGTTCGTTGCAGTGAGTTGAGGATTACTGTGGGAAAGAAAAGAAAAACGCAGTTCTATCCAGAGAAACCGGACGTCGAGGTTACTTCATGAAGGGGTGCTTTGATACCGTAGTTTGAGGGGTCGCCCAACTTCCCCATTAGATCGGTGTCGGCATTTACCCGCGCCTGGTCGTCCGCCGTACACTTCACTTAGCTGAGAATAAATACCTCGAGATTTTGTTCTTTGCCCCCAGAAACCAGTAACAGCTGTAATTCACACCTGGCTGGTACAGCGAATGGAAGCTCCATCGTGAACTGCTGCCACGCCGAGACTAAGCGTTGCAGATAGAGTTCATCGTAGTGGCTGTTGAGAGTGGAGGAACAAGGATTCACGTCAGTGTTGCCGGATTCCGGATAAAAGCGTTTCTCGCGTTTCTTCACGGCGCTTTGGAGACATTGCTTTATGGACAGGCTTCGTACTTTTGTTTATTTGTTTGCCAAATTGGCATTGTAAGCACTATTACGAGAGTAGAAAGAACAAATACAAATGGTCTAAGAAGGCTCACCGTCGGCCTAGGGTTGAATTCACGTTGGATTGATTGATTGATTTTTTTCGTGTTTCCGGGCGCGTCAACTGCTTTGGTCATTAGTCCCGTTAGTGCAGTGCATGTTTTTTCTCGTGAGATGGTCGTGATCTTCCCCCGCTGGATGGCGAGATCCGGCGCCGACCTACCGTCGGCTAGTGGGGTTTCCCCCTAACCAGGACTCTCGTACCAGCGGGGCACAGTCCCAGCCGGGACAAGCTCTAAGCTCCCGACCGGTCTCCCGGAATATGTGGTAGTGTAGTGCATGTTAGTGTAAGTGTGTGTGTGTCCAAGAATGGGACTCGAGTCTCTTGGTTTACGATCGGCTGCTTGGAGACGAAATGATAATATGAACGTAATGAAACAAGCTGTGAAAATAATGAATATTCCTTTCCTTTTATTTTCAAAAAATCAATCTAAAAATTATCCATTGGCTTTCGTCTAAATTTTGCATTTATTTTTTCTACTCTATTTCTTGAAAAATCTGCAAGTAACAAAATAATATTTGCTGGTTGTGAAGTATGAAACACAATCGGAAAATTAAATGTATCTGCTATATCGCAAAATTTCGAATGCACAATTTTAGATCTCAGTACCTCTGCGTCTTGTGCGCAACGACACCTCGTTCATAGGCAGATCACATAAAATTATTTACTCTCTAACAGTAGTTATCATTCAGGACCATGAATGCTGATCTAATGACAATGATGGGCCCTCACAAATAGAAGGCAAATGCGCTATCCATGAAGATTCGAGACCTGAACAAGTGGAAAGAAAGCAATGGAATCATTAATGACTGCAAAGGAATAACTAACGTCAAGTTTCAATAGTGACTTTGACAGTGAAACTGACGCACGAAATACTACACTATTATTAGTTTTTTTGCTGTGTCTGTTTTGCTAACATTTTGAGCGTTGAGTTTTCGTAACTAATCCATACGCTACTGTATTAGAGAGTTACGTAAGTACCAAGAACTCCCCTCTTTAGATACAATATTTATTACTCCAATAAAGGAATAAAAGGTATTCTTTTAGGGTGTTGAAATGTCTTTACACGAATAAAAACATCATTTTTCTGTAAATGTAGACGTGGTATACAATATCGTGTTTGAGGAAATTTGAATTATGTATATGAAGTTATTTCGCAAGGAACATGGTCCAAGTCTGACTATATTGCGATGTCCTAGTGCACTTAAACAAAAGGCACATCATAACTTTCACACAACTGAATGTTTGCTAAACCAAACTGCTGAGAAGGTGGTTTCACAGCCAAACGTTGTATTCACAGACTTCTGTCCCCAAATGGACCTCCCAATTTGAATATTACAGGTTATAGAGTGAATGTATAGCATGTTTCGCAAGTGAGGCATACATTGTGTGAGAATTTTCAGTCATAAATTCGCTAGGAATGTGTCACTTCTCTTAGTTAAAGCTATAGGTATTTTGGATTTCCCGTGGAAGTTAATGTAAACATTGATATCGTAGGCTTCCGCGGCCAGAGTCATGATCTGGGCTGTCCGGGTGACGCCGCGTCGAAGGCTGGGGTGCCGACGTTTCGACCGACATATCGCGGTCCTCTTCAGGGCTGTACTGCATTCTTTTTTTTTTTTCAGGAAAGCCGGGAGGACGTCTTCGTCTCTGCAGCGCAGGAGAAACGCAAGGTGGCAGAGATTGCGACTCCGTTTGTCCCGTAGTTTTCCAAATTCTCTACAAGTTTTGTATGTATCCTCCCCGTAGAGGCATGTTAGATGATATCGTAGGCTTCCGCGGCCAGAGTCATGATCTGGGCTGTCCGGGTGACGCCGCGTCGAAGGCTGGGGTGCCGACGTTTCGACCGACATATCGCGGTCCTCTTCAGGGCTGTACTGCCAGTACAGCCCTGAAGAGGACCGCGATATGTCGGTCGAAACGTCAGCACCCCAGCCTTCGACGCGGCGTCACCCGGACAGCCCAGATCAATGTAAACATTCCTTGCTAGTGCTAAATAGTTACAGGAGACCGGACAAAAACAAATTTGGGAATTGATTTTATTTTTCGTGACACATGTTTCGAATGAGTGCTTCCAGAAAAGTGGAGAGAAGGGCACTACCTTCCATTCTTGAAATTGGGGGGAAGGTACAAGTCCTTTGACTGTCAACGTTGACTGCTGAGAAGCAGGGTACTCGTACAGTGTGCATGTGACCTCCAGCTCAGCTTACGCTCTCAAACACAAGCCCCTTGCAGCCTTCCCCATAAAATACTTCTTGACGAACGACTCACCTGGGAATCATCACGACCGACATAAACCAAACGGCAAACTAATTCATCTCTATCCCCTACGCTACCGAGTATGCACACTTCAACTAACAAGCTTCAGCATTCTGTCCAAAACCTTGAATTACATAACTCTGGAGCCCTTTTCACGGTCCTTTTTCTGTACAGAAATTATGTTGAAAAGCGACGTTTGTTTCTAGGCAGTATTGTTTCGGTATCAAAACTGGATGAACGAGAACCATGTTTCACACTGTCATTTTGTTTCCTGCATGTAATAGTAATGACAATATTTATTCCAGGTGCCACAAATATAGAAGATGCTGACTCTAAATTTTACAGGCGATTTTAATAACAAATATTTTATGACACTTCTTTTTGCTGACGAAGTTCAGATATCTGATAATGAAGATTACAAAAGACCCTATTCGAATTGATGAAAATCGCAAAAAATTAAATTAATTCCGATATTTCTGTTCAAAAAACTAAGTCAAAGGAATTTCAAGGGAAATATTCAGTTTGATGTAAATTAGTCTATAATAACCAAAATACAGAACTAAATACGGAACATTTATGTCCAAATACAGAACAAGGAAAGACAGCGTGTGGAATGTAGAAATTCGAAATTACCTAAGGATTTTTCATCTACATGAAAACACTGACGAATACACAAAATGTTGGCGAGACAGCGTCGAAAGAATGGAGAACCTCGAATCCAAAGCAGAAGCTGAAGTATAATCCGTAGGGAAAAAGCGATATGGGAAGGTCAAAGAGAATGGACCAATTATGGATTCGAACGGAACGGAAGTTTTAATGCTTGAAAAGAAGAAGCCACAAAAATAGCTGGATATCAAATAGTTGAAAATCGCATGTATGGTGACTAATTAGGACTGAGAGCGGAACGTGACATCATTAGAACACAGTACTCATGACGAAGGTTTTACTTCTTTCTACCCGAATCTCTTCACAATTCAATTCAACACTGAACGCTCCCAAAACTGCACTAAAAGCAAATTGCACCACATGCATAAAAAACGACAAAAGGTTTTGAAACGCGCCAGAAGACCGGTGGTCATACTGGATGTAATTTTATAGAAAAATCTCATGTGCTTAATTTTTCTGTGCAGATTAAATTCGATCTGTTCCGTTACTTGTCTCTATCGATGAAAAAAGACTTGCAAAAGTCTCTTTACATACGCTTCTCCAATTTTGGTCCGTAGCACTCTCCATCCAACAGCCGTCACCTTTGAACATTCCAAAATATAACCCCTAGTAGAATAATTAAGCCGTTGTGATTGGCACACAATTGAGACATTCCCAGAGACCATGGCGTTATTATCATAGATTCATTCATGTATCAGTCAACTAAACACTGCCGTCTTCTGCAGTCTGCATCTGTTCTAAACGCACAATCAGTTATACTATGGAGCCCCTCCCGAGAATCTACAAAACCTCTCATAGAGTCAACGTGACCTGTCAACTGCTCCCGTCTTAAACCCTTACTTCCAACAGCAACCCCTTTTATTCGGTACTAGCTGACCCGGCGAACTCTGTTCCGCCTTAACAGCCGGTCCCATCTTTTTCTCGCGTCGCACTCACTGTGAGAAACTGTACTATCCTTGTTGCACTCGTGATAATAAAGCAATTGCAAATTTGTGTTTGTCTCTCAAACAAAGAAGAATTTTTAAAAAACGCTCTGATATTAAATAGATAATTAAAAAATCTATCTAATACTTCACTTCACTTTTTAACACGCTTTTATTAGCTTCATTTGTAACTTTGCTCGATTGCTTACTTGTTCTCCGCTGCAGAACGCTTCTGCACAGAAAAAATTGGCGAAAAGGCGCAAAAACATACGAAAACGCATGGAAACCTGCGGAAACGCACGAAAACGTGCAAAAACCCTCGAAAATGTGCGAAAACCCGCGAAATCACACGAAAACGTGCAAAAACGTGCGTTATCACACAGGAACGCTGTCGAACGGGATAAACAGTATCCTATGTCTGTCTCCTGTCTCTAAGCTTCCTGCTCACCAATTTTCAGCCAAATCAGTACAGCCGTTCTTGAGTTATAAATAGTGTAACTAACACGACTTTCTTTTATATATATAGTTTACCAATTTACCATTCTCCGCCATCGATCGTATCTCTATCGCACCTGTACTCTGCAATATTATGACGTAAAGGTTACAATAACATAACAAGCGGAAACAACACACGTATAGCCAAGGGATGTCCAGTGCAATAAGAAAATTAAAAAGGTAGCATTTGGAAATCCTCTTCTTCGTTTGCATTTCATACGTTCTTCGGATTTTCCTCCCATATTATCGACAGTATTGACCCAACTATGTTTGTTTGAAGAAAGTACAAACGTAATAGGGTAACGAAATAAAAGTTTGCGCTTTTGATATTACTTCTCCGTTAAAATACAAATCGCAAATTGATTTTTTCATGTCCGACTCTAATTTAGTCACATAATATATGGGGAGTACTTGCAAGTAGACCAATTTCACCTCTGCTCCTCAAGTAGTAAGTAAACAAATGTGAATGCCATTTAACTGAGAAATGCTTCCTTTCTGTCCAGGAATTTTTTGACTAATTCTTCTCTACAACGCCCACAAGGTTGTGCTCATAAAAAAAAACAAATATTTGAGGATAGCTCTTTGCATTGCCAACAAAAAACTTATTTCGGATGCAAAGGAAGAAAAACGCAAATTTGTAAATTGACAAAAATGGGTTATAAATTACGGCAGCGATATATCGTGTTCGGCCTTGGGATTGTGACCGATTTTAAGCCTTTAAGACCTTAGCCCACCATTAGGCCGTCAAAATTGTAGCGTGCTCTCTGTTCGCAAATGACGCTGATGATCTTCCAAGACTACAACAGCGCATCGAATATTGGAAATGCGCATAAAAATGCACCAGCGTGTGAACTCGTAAAATTACAATAATAATTCTTTCAACGGGAAATTGTGCTTCTGAGATGAAAACAATAATAATATCGTTTATTGCTAATATTATGAGCAACTTGCTGGAGTGTTTGTTTTCACATGAAATAGTGCATATTCTTATACGTATAAATGGTAGAACGGTTGTAAATAATTCGGAACGCTTTGAACTATATGAAATGTGACATACAGAGCGCTGTATAATCTTTGTATAAAGGATGGATTTAGAAATACTTCTTTTATCTGGCACTGATTATTACATTATGTTGTAATTTATGTGATCGTATAACATGATCTCATTAGACTATCTTTTACAGGTGGGGAAATCAACGTTGGCAGCATTCATTGCACAGGTATGGGCAAATGACGTTTCTATCTCAGCAACTATAATTATCTCCAAAACATTTGTGAATTGCTACGAACCAAACCTTAAAATTAACTGCTTTCGGCTGTGCAGATCGAATGAATATCACATTTATTAAAGTTAAAGCTTGTTAATTACTTTGGAAATGTATGCCAAACAGGACTAGTAATACAGAGAAATGGGCAGAAACGAAGGTAAAACTACGCGTATAATCATAACTTAACGGAACTTGCTCTCTATTACTGGAATGAATGATTCAACCGCCAGCATTTGATTGCTGGCAGTTGCGAGAATATTATCTACAAAAAGCCTTTCTTCTACGAGTTGAGAAATGTCTTTGAAATTAAAATGTTTCGTGATTCAGCATGCACAATTTTAAAGGGCGGTCATTATATTGGCACGATTGAAATGTTCTCGATATTTTTTATCAGTATATTTTAAGATGGTAAAAAGAATAAAGAATACCAACATTTGTATAACGATAATATTTACCCATGGCATAGAGTACGAAAAGGTATTTCGAGTACTTTTTGGATTGTTATGTTTTCTTAGAAACAAAGATTGTCTAGTTAATTATGATTAGAATTTGTATTAAGAACTTATATGGAAACCCAATTGAAAACGTTCTTTATAAAAGATAAATAATATTTTATAAAGGTCTACAACCTTTTGTGGCATTGTTTCCTCTTACTTGTGTTACAATTCATTTACCTTTCCTGTAACGTCTCTCTTGGCCCCTTGTGTTTTCGATCCCCCAGCTATTAGGTCTCAAGAGCTACGGTGCCAATCGTTTCGCTAACTTTGCCTAATTTCAACTGTTTTCTTATTCTTTTTTGTCCCCCTTGTCTAACTTTTTACTGTCTCCTGTTTTAGAAATAGGCGAGATTCCGTAGATAAAAAGGAAGCAGCTCGTGTGAGGGAAATAAGCCTTCACAAATTCTGCTAGTCTGGAAGTAGAGAGGAAGCGGCCCTTTAGCGAGACTTTCCCTGCCCTGTGGAGTCGAACAAAAAGACACAGTTCCGATCGCTGTTCGGCGACGGAACCAGCCAGTCGAGACCGCTATCTCCGAGAATGCTAGTTCCGACCCGGCCATCATCGATACGATCATATCTATACTAGACCTGTTAGCGGGGTGTGCTCTCCGAGGCGGCGGGCAAATAGGCAACTATGGATATCGGGAGTTAGATATAGGATCTCTCGACACAGTTTATTGCACAAGCGTTTCTATTAAATTTCTTAAACGCATTTTTTCGAACTAAGAGCACAATGAAATACTCTTTTATGATGACAACCGAATAAAAAGTCTAAGCACAAAGCAAGATGCAATTCTGTTTTAAAACATTTGCAATAATTATTATAAAAGTAATCTTACAAAACTTTTCAGTAAAGTTTGCTTTAACCGTCAC
This sequence comes from Teleogryllus occipitalis, assembly GCA_011170035.1. Classification (NCBI taxonomy): domain Eukaryota; kingdom Metazoa; phylum Arthropoda; class Insecta; order Orthoptera; family Gryllidae; genus Teleogryllus; species Teleogryllus occipitalis. The sequence goes on from BLKR01001559.1 coordinate 155,242, forward strand.
TTATTAAGTATGTGATTCCTGCACTTCCTTATTCATCGATAAATTTAAACACATTTACCTCGTATATTTAATTTTACTTTCTTTTCTACTACGTACTCACGTAGTTAAGAGGAAAACCACAAAGAAGCGCAAAGTTGAGATTTTCCAAAGAAAATCCATATTGTGAATTCCTAATACCGAAAAAGTAGAGAATTGTTGCAGCTACATGAAATAAATTACTTAGTTAGTTAATGCCTTATTTTACGTGGCGAGACTCGGGCCATCAGGCCCGCTCTTCCGTCTAACCACGCAAATTTCATTACGCTCCTTTCACCACCTAGCGGAGAAAGGAGGTATTATTTTGGGCGACGAAACAGGCGGATGTCAATTTTGCTCAGAGGCTTCATTTAGGCTTGAGGATCTTTTACATGCATGTCTTAAATTACTTTCTCTAATACGTTGGAAAGTCAGAATCCTAGATCTTGATACCGGAAATTGATTTATGGCAAAACATTTCTCTTTCCCTACGTCCACAACTTCAGCACCTAAACCGTTCAGACGATTTTCTCGAAAACTGATAATCCCTGATCAATCCGCCCGAACTCGCGGCCCTGCTAATAAAGGAACGGATATTTTGATTTTGGAGGACTTAACGTGAAGCCTCAATAACATTGTCAAAACGAACATTTCGAACATTTCATGGCAAATAGAGCGAAGTACGGTTATAAAATAGCGCAGGTGCAATTTTCTTTGAAATCTTTGAATTTTCGAATGTTGGAGAAGTTTAAAATTTTGTGGACGCGCCTACAACTACATAATAGAAAGTATTTTTCTCCTTAATGAAATTTGTTTTTCAAAATTAGATGTACCAATGACGTCATCTATATTTTTTTAAATATATGATCAGTATTTGCAAGAAATAAAACAAGCAGCAATAACAGCAAAATAAAGAACACACCGGGGTTCGATAATATCAATAAATAATAACTCAAATATCTCCCAATCCAATCGACGTAAAGACAGGTAGATTTATATAATTGTCGAACACTCAACATAACGCCGACGGAATGGAAAACAACTACAAACTGTGTGGGATAACTATAGAGGTATAAAGTCTGCTCACAATACAACACATAAAGTGTGTGCACAAAACATTAATAATACGAGTTGATTAAAAAGTAGAATGCTGAAGATCACTGTAGAAGGGTAAATAGTCTTTAGAAAAGGAAAATCATGTTCTGACAACATGTTTGTGTTCAAATCTTGATTGTAAAGAGGCGAGACTTTAACCTGCGTTCATATGCAAATATGTATGATCTTCATACATTATGTAAAAGTGTTTGACAACGTTCTGAGATGAAAATCATAGACAATTACGGGTAGAAGAGTTTACCAAAACTGTAATTGTAGTTACTCGATGCATGTATAAAGAGACCCAAACTAATGAATCAATACTATCAGGAGGACATAGAAATGCAAGGTCAGGAAACTTATGAAATTTATGAAATGAACTATGAACTTATGAAATTTTGCAAAACTAGGACAGTTCCTTGTGTGCTATTGTGGTGTGAAATCTGGTCTATTGACTCAAAAATAAGCAGCAGGATTTAGACCCTCGATATGAGGTTTTCAAGGAGCAGCATCAGAATCACGAGGAGAGGCAGCATCCGGAATGAAGAAATTTGAAACTACCAAGGAAATTATCATGTAAATGGAAAATTGACGAATACAGAAAAGCTTGGAGAGAGCTTGTCGGAAAATTGGCGGGGAACGCCCGAATACCAAAACGGATTCGCTAAGGTAAGAGTAAAGATAAGCCGACAGGAAAAAGGAACATTGGAAGACTGAGGAGAAGAAGGATGGACCAATAATGGGACGCAATGGTACGGAAGTACCCCGATGTTGAAGGGAACACGTCTCTATTATATGTTAGATGTTTGTCAAAACAGGATAGCAGGTTTCGTTTGAGATGTATTTTTATATTTTTATTTATATCATTATTTAAAGTCACAGGGAGGACTGATAATGAATTGCGAAAGTCTTTTTGAACTGAAACCGTGAAAATGTCTTTCGAAAGGAAGGGAAGCTATGCAGGGAGTTATACCATGTCGGGTTTGCGACGTGGGTAAACAAGAGGAGTGATCAAATATCAATGTAGACAGTAATACACTGGAGGGGGAATGTTTGCTTCTGAAGTAAAGTTCGATGATTTCTATTCTGATACAAATAGATTATCTTGGCTGTAGCCTAGCAAGATGATGACTCCATCAAATTTACAATTAACAATAAAACGTGAAGGGGACAAAACAATAGTGAAGTACCATGTGCAATTAGGCAATTCGTTTATTTACACGTGAGTACTGTCCATCTTAGCATAAACTTTGCGGAATATTAGGGACCCAAAGTAATTTAAAGTTTATCGAGATACAGGTTTTACTCCTGCACCAGGATGGAGTGAATTCCTGCTTCTAGATTTTATAGTCCCTTACACAACCAGCTGCTCATAATCATACATAATAATATATGAACGCACTAGGTGACATGTAGCAAGCTCCTTAGCGGCAAAGAAAATACTCTAAATAAAAAGAGAAATTCGTGTCATTAATACATTACGTTATCTCCACCCCATCTAAACGAATGAAAAGGGAAGGTGGACCCATAGTATTGTATTTACAGCTTCTTCTTTTTAATAGATCATGATATATTATTTGATAAAATATAAAAGATTGAACCAAAAAGTTTGAAATTTCCGTCTGATCATTTTGTCAGAAGTTAATGAGAACAGTGGTTGAAAATAGACAATCTTCCCGTTAGAGATTGACAATCCAAATTATCTCTTCTCGTTTCTTTAATTCTCTCTGAATATTGATTAGAACATTACACCTTCACAAAAGCAGCTATTATTTTATATATCCACTGAATAGAACGGTAAGAGGCAGAGTTACGGCTCTATAGAAGAGTAAATCAACAAGCTTAGGGAAGGCATTGGCATCCAATTAATTCCTCTGCTGCTTCTGTCTTCTGCTTCTGTAATTTGTGATTGAGACTCAGGCGAATTTGTGTTTATGCTTAAGGAAAAGTAAACGGTGTTTTTCTTCAATCTCCTAATGTCGTTACAGGCCTATTCGAGCCAGATGTCGGCATACTCACAGTATCTTTATAAGACTATTTCTTCTTTTGGATTTCCGCGACCTCCTTTATCGGGCTACTCTAGCGATGTGTGGTACGAAGGGATAATATACAAACTGAGGGAATAATGTATACCGAAATACTTAATCAACACCGAATCAAATTTCATTAAAGATCTCACATTCATTGTGCATGTGAGCTCAACCGTCTTTTCACCACGAAGAAGTTCAGAAGGAGTTTCACAAAGTTCCCCGTTGTCGCCAGTTCTCTTCAATATTTACATTTCAGATATTCCAACGCACTCCAATATACACATTGCCCTTTTTGCAGACGAAACTGCCATTATTGCCCCTGATCAGTATTCAATACAAGGAACTTAATTGAGGGACAACTCACGACCATTGAAACATGATGTAGAAAGTGGAAAATTAAGATAAATCTAAGTAAGTCCACATCCGAAGCTTTCACTCTACGATTTCCAGCCGTCCCACTCCCTCTAAAAGCAGACTTGACAATAATATCATGGTGCTCCACAACCGCCCATATCCGTTATCTAGGCGTCCTAATGGATACCCGACTTTCCCATATATTCTTCCAAACTCTACCCTCAGTTTCCGGTGCATCTCATTTCAATCTAGGTAAATAGCATCTCGTAGAACCTCGTCTACGCAACCGACTCCCCTTTCACATCTTCCTCCTTAGTCTGGCTGAAATTATATAATGACATTAATAGTCCTCCCATCAACAGTCAACAATATGTTTCCCCCACTTTAATACTGGCGCTGCTTCATTCTATGTTTAATGGGAGATCGCCTTAGCCACCCCATTCGCATCTTTTCGTCCGAAAATGCTCGCTCCTAACAACTGAAAAGCCATGTGACTGAGTGTGGTATAACCAGCTCATTCTGCAATAATACTCTAACGGTATCGTAGGAGGAACCTTCTCGCTTCAGCTCGAGCTACCACCCTCTTGTTCGGGCACTCGCAAGCTCCGTGGTACGGATCCTGGACCCAAATTGACTTAGGCTTCATATTCGCAGTCTTTCTAGCCCTACATCAATGGTGGGCTAGACGATCAGCCCTCGTCGGCCCGGAGATTGGGATTGGTCATTGCCCGTGGCCCGCTAGTCAAGGAATTTGCCCGTCGTCCGCCTCGGTTTGAAATGGAGCGGCAACGGAATCAATGAAACCGAGCAACCTAAGTAGGGTTCCCCGGGCCATCTCGTTGGAACAGCCTGTCTCCCCTCGGTAGCGCTCCGCCGAGGGGACTGTGTGGGACGTGTGTGTCGAAAGCTTTGGGACAGTAGGGTGTGACATTGTTCATACCGTGTTCCAGTCACCCTCCACAGATTTGAAGGCAATTTTGAATAATCCTGTATAACAACTAAAAACTTAATTACCACACTTTTAATTTACATTATGTGGCAAATTGTTTAATGAAGTATGTAAATTTCGAAATTGGAATTAAATGCTGTTCGTTATCGTTAATAAAATCGTAAAACTGCACTAATATTTTTCTTTTAGTATTGTTGAGGGATCACATGCAGCAATGGCTTTAAGTGAGTTCTTTATCTACTTGTGTTTTAGTACATCCAGTCAGTGGCATCGTGCGACCCACTTCCTTTGGGGTGCGGTCAGGCGGGGGGATCTCAGATGTGCTGAATTCGCGTTTGGAGAACACGACCGCATAATTCAAACACTCATCAGAGCGCAGGAACTGTTGCACTGCGTCAGGCGCGTTCTGACAAATGACCGACCTTCCAGATCGGCAGAACGTTATCAAATAAACATAAATTATTCGGCCGAAGTGGCCCATACAACATGACAAATTCAAACTTGTCTTATTAGTTTATGGAATTTAATCCTTCAATTAAATTCTTCGAAGTGATGATAGGAATTATCGGAAGAAATCAATTAAAGGCTAGACTGAAAGTTTCTACCAAACATGAATCTAAACTCACTTCTACAATATGAATGTAAAGTTTCTTTTACCTACATATCTGTCATGGCAATTCAAATCTTAAATACAGCTCTCAACCAGAAGTTTTAATAATTTCATTTCCATTAGGAGTCATCTTTGCGCAATGATTGGAGACGAAAACGTGGTGCCGTCGAATGCAGAGTATCCAAAACCGTTCGGAAGAATCGATCGGTCGTTTGCGCCCGAATTTTTCTTCGGAGGAACACAGAACCACTCCAACCACACCCTTAGTTGTCTCAAAAATCTTCCACCGGCTGAACAGAGTACATGCTTAAAGGTTCTCAGTTGCAGACTCGTAGCAACATTCACTTTAACGCACCTTGTTATTGTCCTATTAGTCGGTGCAATACCGAACGATCACACCACTGCGCTGAGAGGAATGGCGACGTATTTATAACCTCAAACGTCGTAGTATTGCCGAGTTGTTGAAGCATTTGACCAAGCGAAAATGAACGGAAAATCGGGTCACAACCGAGACTCGCGTTTCTTCCTTATTAGTTTATATAGCTATAAACATTGTTCATCTCCGATTTGCTGGTTTTTTTTTACAAGACGTTTTCTGGGGATAGTCTAGTATTTAACGGAATAAAATTAATTCACTATAACCACAAGTCACGCATTCTCCGTCGGACGTGGAGTTTCCTATATCGAAAACACAAAAAGTAATAATCGAATGACGAATATCCTTGGAAGCCAACGTAGGTCGGCGCCAGATATCATCATCCAGCGAGAGATCACCGTCACCTCCCACAGTAAAAGCACGCACTACGCTTACGGGAGTAATGACCTTAGCAATTGTCACGCCCGGAATCACTAATCAAGCAAACAATCATTTAATAGTAAATACAGAAACGACTCTGCATGTATACGAAATCCACTCGGTAACATTGAATTGTAATATCGGAGACGTTCCTGTAAATGTCTTAAAAGAACGCCGAAAACACGATTCCCTCGCGAGCGCCCTGATGTTGCCGCGATAACGAAACTACCGTTTAGGGTCACGTTCTTTACGCTCATTTATTGGCTTACTTTCGGGATTCCTGAACTGACCGTAGTGGACGATCGCCTGTTCTGGCATCCCTGGATTTCGTCCTGTGGCTATGTGTGAACGCTGACGCCGTCGTCATCCCCGAAACATGCGACGGAGCGTTGTGGCACGTGCCCTGGTATATTTTTCGTAAGCGCAGATAGCTGTGCATGGAGTAGCAAATGTACTTGCGTCAGCCATAAACTTGTTGGTATTATTTCTTAGGTTTTCTAATTTCACTACCTTGGGGCTTTCGTATCACAAACTAATTTATTCTCCGTTCTGCTACGCTTGCGGCTTATTATCGCCCGTTTATTATCAGGAACACTCGACATTTTCCTGGTTGTACTGCGATTTTTACATTGCTGCGTTTGATATTTGATGAGCTGTTGCAGTGTCGTCCATTCGGGTCCTTAAACGTCACTACAGTGAGGTCATGAAGGTGGCGTTTAGCCTCCCGATTGGATGGCACCGTAACGGCTGATTTACTTCAAACGCAGCTCTGTAAAAACCGCAGTATACTTGCCGCGAATCCAATTATGCTTTTCATTGCCCATTGTGTAATTATTTTCAAACGTGTACCGAACAATCGGCGAATTGTTCTTTTACGAGCTACCCGTATGAGAGTTAGCAAGATGCGCAATGGCCCATTTTGTGGAACTCCGAAATCACTGTGACGCAATGTGCTTGATTGTTTTCCGGTCGTCTGATCTTTAATGTATTACAATGATACACAATGTCTTATAATTTCGTCCTTTGATTTATAATTACTTTCGTGTTATTTTTTCTTGTTTGAAGATAGCAGAGTCGTCAATTATGTACCGAAGTACGAATTTGTTGTTCGAGTCCTGACGGCGGCAGGATTTTCGACACTAGGTCTTCAGCTAGGTTGAATTCAGTCGCTGTCTGGAGGAAAATTCTAGTGGCCGGCTGCCCTCATCGGTAGTTTTCAGTGGTTTCTCCGATCAACACCAGGCGAATGCCGGAGCAGTTCCCTACCAAACGGGCCACGGACCGCGCGCGATCTTTCCTTCCTCTTCCTTGTCCTTTCCTCTCCCCTTACACACACACTTACACGAACATGCACTACCCTACCACATATTCCGGGACACCGATCGGAAGCTTAGAACTTGCCCCGGCTGGGGCGGTGCCCCGCTAGTGGGAGAGTCCTGGTTAGGGGGAAACCCCACTAGCCGACGGTAGGTCGGCGCCGGATCTCGCCATCCAGCGGAGGAAGATCACCGCCATCTCCCGAGAAAAAATCACGCACTACACTCACGGGACTAATGACCAAAGCAGTTGACGCGCCCGGAAACACGAAAAAATAAATAAATCAAAAAATCGAATTTGTTGTGTCTTCTTTTGTACCAGATGTCATGCTTTGTTGGTGAATAAGCTCGCGGTTTTTCGGTATTTCAAACGAATTTTCAGTCACGACCCGTGGTATGGGCGTGGCTTGTGTTTGTTATGCACTGTCAGGGCTATCTCTAAGTTAAGACTTTACCTTTGTAGGGCGATACTAAACTGGTCAACTTCTATTTATTGCTTACATGTTCGTGAAGCGTTGGGAACGAGTCAAGCAGTGGCACTTGTTTGTGAAGTCCCCTGTACACGTGGACTGTGTATGTACACTGCTTTGGTAAAGGTGCCAGACTTCTCTGTTCAATAAAGAAACATGCCGGGTTATGTTGGTATTGCGTCACACTTCACAAGCTGTTTCGGCAGGTTGCTAACGTTACGGCTCTAAAAAGCGCTGCGTGGGAGCCAAGATGCAAGCCAGAAGAGGAATGTTGTCCGGCGCTGAATAGCATCCAGCTTTTGTTTCGTTATCACGTGGTCTTGTTATCAGGAGTCGCGCAAAGGGGGACGTCGAGTGCGAGAGGTTCAGCGCGGGCGGCCGAGGTGGTCAGAGATTCGGCTATGATGAATAATGGCAGTTGAAAATTTGCCCGAGACGGAAAATCCAATATTGCAATTCGGATTCTATAATTTCGTTTCCTTCATATTAGTTGACACAACAGTCGAAACATCAAAGAATAAATCGTGAGGTCATTCATTACTACATTATTTATTGTATATTACTTTATCACACTGCTGTATATTGCGAGGTACTTTACAAATACAAATATTAATTCTCACTGACATAAATGTTAGAAACATTTACATAAAACACGAATAGATATTACATTTGATGTTGATGTTCATTTGTTGATTTGGCGGTGATGTTATGGCCGCTGTGCAATGTTATTCTTTATGCTGAAAAAGGAATGTTCCAAAAATGTAACTATTAATTATACAACAAGGTGAATTAATTTAGATTCAATGCGGCTTTGCGTGGGGGCTAAAGATGGTGTTGGAAGTGCCGAAAATTGCTGTAAGAATATCGCGCTCGCGGCTATAAAGCTGCCTAAATTGAAATGAAAAGGATAGTTTGCGATTGGTGTACATCATTGGAGTTCGTGGGCTTTATTAAGCGATCTCAACTGCAAGCTATCCCTTGCAAAAACAAGTCATCCGTTGCCCTTGAGAAAAGACAGCCAAAAAAACATCAGTTTTCGTCCGTATGTTTACGTCCATCTTAGAATATAGGACTAAATGGATTCGATTGTAGTCTTGACGGTAACGTTAACCTCACGACTAAGACAGAGTTTATAACATTTCGGACAATCCACTGCGACCTTTGTCTGGGCAAAGGGATTGATATTGGTAGGTAAAGGCATCGCTCGGGCAGCCTAGACGTAGTTAAGTCCGACTGTGAAAACCTACGCCCTCATTTCAAGTTGGCTATATAAGCTGTCAGCTACAAACTACTCCAATTTTTTTCTACTCGTCAGCCAATTTTTGACTTCCTCGTCTCTACCATTTCCTTTAAGTCTTACATTGATGACACTGCGACGTTAATTATGAATCATCTGCTCTTGAGCAATTCTTTCCCACATGTTGGAAATAGAAAAGTGATGTATTACGTATGATTGGGAAAGTTAGGAATCCTTTGGCGCATAATTCGAAGTTAAATATACATATCCTTTCATAGCAATGGTAAATATTCATTTTGTTTTTCGTCACATAGGCACGACGTTTTTTAACGACACCCCGACTTTGTAAGCTGTCTTACCGAAAAATGAAAATTAAGAATATTTGTATTCCCATGTACATTTGATTTCTTTATGCTTTTAGAGATAAAATAATTTTAAAAATTCTCTATTTGTTTATACATGACTGGCCAAAATACAGGGTTTAATGCAGACACCATAACTCTCCAACAAAATGATATGTTTTGATAATTCTTCTTTCAGATTAATCATAATTGTATATTCTAGTGAATGAACTAAAATGATAAAGATACTGTAAAAATAGTTAGGATTTGATTATTTGAGAAAAAATAATTGTTTATGAATTTATTCTGAACATTTCAATTGTTATAACTTAAACTTTTAGTGACACATTAAATATTCTAGTTCATCAACCAGAGCGAATCATGGGTTACATTCTATTAGGAGAATTATATAATTATGTTTTTTAGTTTATGACTTACGATGTTAGACATGAAAGTGCTGAAAATTCCTAATTTCGGGAAAATGCAATGAAGTTCACTCATTAAGGACTTGACAGTTGGCGCTCTGACAAAATTTGCTCAAAAAGTTAGAAACGTAACAATAAACGGTTTGAAACATTTAAAAGAGAATAAATCAGAGCATGTGACCCAATAAAAATTGAAGACATGAAATTTCAAGATTAACCTTAAATGTTCATAGTATGACCCAATGAACCAGCCATATCCATGATTAAATATTGTTCTCACACTTTAACAGGTAGCACAACTTGAGCCAACTCTGACTTGTTTCAGTTAGTTTATTGAACATCTTTGAGAATCCATCATATTTATCACTACAACACATTCGGTAAGACGAACAGAATATAAAAAGCTTTCCTTTCCTAGTGTCTACTCCGGAGCGCTTCTAAATCACTTATATAAATCTGATTTTCTGAGCGAGCTGGGTGTCCGCGTTCGATAAGGCGGATGTGCTTTGACAGTCGTGGGTTAGAGTCCTATCTCTGTCGAGGATGTTGCTTGTTTCGGGGCATATTGATGAATGACCTTCCAACCATCATCCTTCCATTCCCGGCCAGCAAAGACTGCACAGGAGGTTGAGGCATTTGCACGCAAAGTCGCGATACATCGCGATTCGAATACCGCTGAGGGTGTAGTGTGTTTTGGAATGGTGGGGCTCCCCTGACCACTATGTATCACGATTCGAGTCCCATGCCTGACTTGGATACCTTTCCCCACAACCAGCTAGGCGCAGCCGAGATGGGCCCGCATGTTGCCTCGGTCTACCGGCAGAAAACCCATATTCTAATGTAACACTGATTTTCAGATCAATATAAGATATTGTGGCAATGACGATCGAAAAATACAAGCATGTTGGACAAATAAACACTAAACTACACAAATAGTATTTCGACTACGAACATTTGTAAAAACTAATATCATAGATGTCCGAAAATTATTATCTATAATATGATTTTCAAGTGCACAAGTGCAAATAGGGGATGGAGTATGTTTCTCTTAAACGCTAAGTTTACAATAAAACGTCTAAAAATGTCTCATTTTTAAGAGTATGGCATCCAAAAACAAAACTCGTGTCCCTACGGATGCAAACAAAACTGGCTTTGAAGCTCTAAAAGAAATTGTTTCCGAGTTATACGCAATAGAAATTTGCTTCAACAATATTGATTCAGTGGTGAGTTGTAGTTGACATTCACATAATTGAAATGATTCAAGGCGTTGTCATTGTCAACAATATTATTTATTTTAGAAATAGCAGCTTTCGATGGCTTAGCCATCATCATCAGTTTTCTGGTACAAGAAAAATATAAAATTAGAATTAACATAGTTACCTAATTTTAAAACATCTTAAGAAATGAAAGGAGAACAATTAAAGAAAAGAAAGAATGAAAGAAAGAAAGGGGGGACGGAGAGTTAATCTTTATAATATAAAATAATTTATATAATTTAAAACATCTTAAGAAATGAAAGAAGAATTAAAGAACGGAAAGAAAGAAGGGGACGGAGAGTTATATCTTTAAAAATCTTAAAAAACTACTATATTACATAAAGATATAACTCTCCATCCCCTTCTTTCTTTCCTTTCTTTAATTCTTCTTTCATTTCTTAAGATGTTTTAAAATTAGGTAACTATGTTAATTCTAATTTTATATTTTTCTTGTACCAGAAAACTGATGATGATGGCTAAGCCATCGAAAGCTGCTATTTCTAAAATAAATAATATTGTTGACAATGACAACGCCTTGAATCATTTCAATTGCTTCAACAAGTTGCGAGTTGCATCCCCAAGCTATATTTTAGTAATTAATTACGAAAAATGAATGAGGGATAACAGAATTTCAGTAATTCTATACTATATCCCGAACAACTATGTTTCAAACGAAACTATAATATTTTTGAAGGCTCATTATTTTGGCCAGAAAAGTGATATCTCCAATAGAAATAATTTATAGAATTGTTGAAAGATCGGGTTAAGAATTACTATTTTAATACTTCTTAACATTATACTCTAATATATCACCTTTCTTAAGTTGTAACCTGATGTAGATAATCTTACGAATTATTACCTTTCTAGGGTTGTAGGCTCAATGTTTCGCAAAGAATACTTCATATGATTTTTAATATAGCAATAGTGATGAATCAAGTAATTGTCTGTGGGTCACGTGAGTTCTAAGAGAGAGGCTATAGAAACCAAATGTCACTCATTGCTCTTTTCCGTGTATTCTAACTAACATGTTTTTGTCGGTTCTCATGGTGGGTGAATGATTATACGATTTCAAATTTTGACAAACATTTTTTGGATGTATTTTAATAGAGAGGAAAGTGCGTTTCTTATACTGCCTTCATTCAGCAGAAATGCCTTACTTGAGTAAGTACACCATACAACACATTCAAGCACACAACTACCTGACATGTCACCAAACTTGTAAGTAGAGGATTTCATGTTTTGTTAAAAAAATTAAAAAGACAACACACAAGATTAGAAAGATAAAAAATGGGAATATTAGCCGATGAAAATAAGCAAGTGACTGACTTTTGTAAGACGTTTAAGAATGGAAACAACTGATACCGCTCGTACATGTCCGTCTTCCCCTCAACGCCTTCTTCGGAAACCAAGAAGGGTTCAGAAGAAAAGGCAGATGGCCGCTTGAACGCTGCAACTGGTGTTACGTGCAAGAGTCAATCGCATATTAATTGTTCACTTTAAGTTTGTCGATTCTTACGAGAGCGCTGTTGACTGTTTACATCAGGTATCGCCTTCTTGAGCTTCACTTTTGTATGCATGCCTGTGAAGTGTAGGATGCAGTGCGCGACAGTAAACTTCAAAAGGAACAAAAAATGAAGTAAAAACGTGTGTATGTTTTGGAAAATTAATGAATAAATTTTTTTCCAGTCGTAATCATATCATTAGGTTTGGCACGGTAATGACACAAGTAATAGATATTGCTGAGAGCGTGGTTGGACACGGGTGAAGACGATGGAAGAGAATTTTTATTCAGTGCATGTCGGAGATGGTCAATGAACAAGTATCGAAAGGCCAAGCATACGAAATATCAATATATTCTTTAATTTTCGGGAGATAACCACTATGGATTAGGACGTGTGCGTTCAAAAAACACTACTAAAATTGTGTTGTGTTCCTTTTGAAGTTGCGTATGTGTGGGCTTGAACTTGCGGAAGTGTAAAGGGGCCGCCCTATTGTAATGCTTATTTGCATCGGAGGAGTGTGAGAGGCGAGGGGCGCGAGGGGTAGCCGGAAGGCGTGTTCACCTGCGACGTCCACGTGCAGGCGGGCGCCGGCAGCCCGCGGCCCTGGCTCTTGGAGCGGCGCCACAGCTTCTTGGCCACGCGGCTGCCGTGCTGCACCACGCTCGACGACGACTTGGACTTCTGCATGGCCACCGCCGCCGCCGCCGCCGCCGTCGCTGGGGACAGAGCGGAGGTGGAGGCGTCGCCCTGGCCCTGCCCCGCCCCCGCCCCGGCGCCGGCCGCGTGCTGCAGCCCGTGCAAGAGACTCGCGAGGAACGTCTGCCCCGACGCGAGCAACCCCTTCGCCCCCGACGCCGCCGCCGCGCCGGGCGGCGACAGCAACCCCCCGGGCGAGCCCTCGTCGATGCTGCTGCGCGAGCTGGGCGCCCGGCTCTCCGCCTCGCTCACGTCGGGCACCTTGAGTTCGCGCATAGCGTCCACCCACGCCAGGTCCGTCTGCGCGCCCTTGCTCAGGCCGTCGTCGTCGCCCGGTTTGGTGATCTCGCCCTTGGCCTTGATGTTGCGCAGGTTGCGGTCGTAGTTGACGCGCTTGAAGCGGTCCACCTTGTCGGCGTCCAGGCTCTTCTTGCGCGCCATGCGCAGGTAGCGCTTGATGGTGTCGCTGACGGACGGGGAGACGTCGTCGTGGTCGACGCTGCTGCGGCGTCGGGGCGCGCCCGGGGAGGCGGCGCCGGGCCCGCCCGCGCCCGCGCCGCCCCCGCCGCCGCCCGCGCCGCCCTCCTCGTCGCGCGCCTGGGCCTCGCGCTCGCGTCGCAGCGCGTCCTCGAGCGCCGCGAAGGTCTCCGGCGCCACGGGCGGCGTCTGGCAGGCGGCGTCGCACGTGCCCTCGCCCTCGTCCTGCACCTCGATGAGCGGCGGCGGCGACGAGAAGAGGGGCGGGTCCCCGCGCGCGCGGCGGCCCGCGGCGCCGCGCCCGCCCAACCCCGAGGCGGCGTCGGGGGCGTCGCAGGCGTCCCGGCGCTGGCCCGCCGCCGCCGCCGCCGCCGCCTGCGCCGCCTCCCGCCGCCGCAGCTGGTAGTTGAGGCCCGCGGTGTGCGGGTCGCAGCGCACGCCGCCCTCCGCGCCGCCGCCGCGCCGGCTGCCGAAGCCGCGCGTCTTCCGTAGGTCGAAGTACAGCTTCTCCAACAGCTTCCGATCCGTCAGCAGGTCCGAGATGACCTTTTGGCGGCTCGTGCTGCGGCTGTAGTAGCGCTGGAAGGTGTCGAGCAGCATCTGCTGCTGGGGGTCCGCTCGGAAGCCGGAAGTGGTGTGACTGCCGATGCCGCTACCGCTGCTCTTGTACCCTACTGAGGACGCGGAGGTGCCTCGCGCGTGGGAGCCGAAGGGCACGTGCTGCAGGCGCGGGGAGGTCTGCTGGTGCTGGTGGAGGCTGGAAGACGAGCCGAGCGCCGAGGAGCCGCCCTCCTCGCTGTCGGAGCACAGCGACATGGAGGACATGTGTTTGCGCAGTTGCTCCACCAGCATCTGGTAGTCCAAAGGGTCCTGGAGAGGCGCGTCGGCGGCGGCCCCGGGGCCGGCGCTGGCGCCCTGCTCCTCCCGATTGAGGTAGCGGCACAGCGTGTCGATGAACCAGCGTCGCTCCTGCTCCTCGTCCGCAGGCGTGGGCGGCGGGGCGATGCGGCCGCCCACGTGCATGGGGCGGGCGGCCGAGGACGGGCTGGGCGGCCCCGCCCCCGCCCCGTGCGACCCGTCGCCCGCGCCGCCCGCGCCACCCGCGCCGCCCGCGCCGCCCGCGCCGCCCACGCCCAGGAGGAACTCCTGACGCAGGCGCTGCAGGTCGAAGCGCCCGCCGCTCTTGGGCGCCATGAGGAAGGAGGCGCCGGCGCCAGAGGGCCCGGCCACGCCCACCACGCCCTTGGCGCCGGCGGCGGCGGCGCGCAGCTCGTCCGCCTCGTCGGCCGAGCTGGCCTTCTCACGGCAGCTGCCGCCCTTCTTGCGGCGGTTCTTGCGGTGCGCGCGGAAGCCCAGCGCGCCCGGGTACGAGCTCTTGCGCCACAGCAGGAAGCGCGGCTCGCGGTGGCACACCTCCTGGAAGTACGCCTCGATCTTGGGGATGTCCTCGGGGCGGTTGTGTGCGCCGTCCGGGATGAGGCGTCGCCCGGCGTCGGCCATGTAGCGCCACGTCTTGCGCGTGAGCAGCCATCGCTCGCGGACGGGCCGCTTGCGCTTGGCGCCCTCCTTGCCGTGGCCCGGGTCGCCCCCCGCGCGGCCTCCCGACGGCGAGGCGTCGGGTCGCGCCTTGCCCATGGCGCTCTCGGGCTCCGGCTCCGGCTCCTCGAGCTCCACCACCGCTCGCCCCTTCGCTTTGCGGATCGCCTTCTTCTTGGCCTTGGCCTTGCCGCCGCCGCGCTCGTCCATCGTAGGGCGACAGGGCGGGCTCAGGGGGCAGGGAGGACGGGGAGGGGGCTGGGGGCGGGGACGGGGTCGCGGGGCGGGGGCGGGGACGGGGAAGGGACGCACGCCATGCGGCCGCTACCGGGGCGGCGCGCGCGGAGGCGTGGCCGAGAGGCGTTCCATGTCGACGCACCGCAGCGAGGAAACGGACGTAAACACGGCTGCCGCACGACTGTCCACCGACGCGGCGCCGCGTTGTTGCCTCGCCGGCTGCCGCTGGCGGCTGTGGGCTTTTACAAAGAACGCTGCGCTTGTGTCCCGCTGGTTGAAATATTTCGGTTGGCTTCTTGGCAGCGCCGCGCGCCGCTCGGGGCCGCGTGGGCGGCGGCTGCGGTGGCTGGCGCTGGCGGGAGCGCGCGCCGGCTGCTGGCGCTGCACTGGTCGGGCTGCGCCCTTCCCGGGCCCTTGCCACACACCGCGTCACGCACACACACACACGCTTACACACTCGCGTCCCGCACGCTCTAAGGCAGGTGTTTCACCACGCGTGGCGTCGACCGCACTCGTACGTGCTTCACAGCGGCACTCGCGTCGATTTCGGAACGGCTCGCGCGTCTGGTGCGGTCCGGTGGCAGCTCACACGCACACGCACGCCCGGGCGGGCGGGGGCTCTTCTGGCGCGCCCACTTCGCGCCTCTATTTCGGACGGGTTACTCACGGGTGGGTGGCCGCGGCGCGGCGCGCGACACAGACGCGCCCAGGCTGTCTCCGCGAGGCGGATCGCCGCCGGGCGTCGAGCGCGCTGCCGCCGCGGGTGCAGGCGCTTGGGGCCGCGCGCGCTGGCGCTCGCGTTGTCACGCAGAGGCGAGAAGCGGCGCGGGCGCGGGGATTACTCACGCTGGCTGCGCCGAAGGCGACGCGCCGCTAAGAATAGAGGCGGCCGTCCAGGCGGCGGCGGCGGCGAGCCCGCGAGTGGCTGCGTCGGGGGCGGTGGCGGCGGCGCGGGACGGCTTGCGGAACCGGGGCCCGGCCCGGGCGATGACTGACGGTTCAGAGCCCGCCGGCGGCACCAGGGCGAGAGGTGGTCGCGCGCCGCCAGCGGCTGAGCGCTCGGAGTGGTGCAGTGGTCGTTCGGGCAGGCGGGCGGGCGGGCGGACGCGCGCGGCTATTTCGAGCCCTGATGGAACTGTTGCCTCCTCGCGGTCACCGCTTCAACTGTCGCCAACTTTGCAATTAAAACCATGTGATGGGGTCGATTCCTGGCGGCTGTCGTCGGCGGGTGCCGCTTGCACCGGGCGGGCGGCGCGCCGATGTGCACCCGGCCTGCGATCAATTTGCGTCGTGTGCGTGCGCCCGAGGGACCCTTGGCGCCTCGGGAACGTTCCTTTCTGGCGGCGCGCGGGGCGGCGCGGGGTGCAACGGGCAGCTCCTGCGTCTCGCTGCGAGGTGGACGGTGGCTTCGTCCCCTGCGGGCGCTGTCCTCGACGCAGAGGGGGCGACTGCGGCCGTGCTTCCTGGTGTTTGCGTCTCGAGCGGATACGTTTCGCTTCCGACGGCCACGCCAGCTGAGAGTAATTATAGAATACTACCGATAGCTGTTTGTAAGGTGATGTGGGTTCTTAGTACGCTTCCATTCACAGTTTATACGCTATTCCACTTTATTGGTCACTGGAGCGCCGGCTTACATTTCTCCTGAAATTCTTGGGCGCGTTATTTTAGGCGCGCTGGGTTATCTTCTCCTGTCTTCGAATTGCGCTAAACAAAACAGACTCGCAGAGGCGTCGTAAACTCCTCAATCATTTATTTTCTTAGATAAATACACAACTCTTGATTTCGCGTGAAAGATGAAGGTAGTATTCGCTAAAAGCAACAATCACGCGGGTGGGCCTAATGAAATTTTCGACTCCCTAACGCTTTCAAGGAGTCGTTTTCGCAAACTTAACGAGTGACACTTCCACGCACATTTCAAAGCACCACAGAGTGCTTATGCTTGTTGGTGTTCATAAGCGCATCGTCGGCACATAACACATTTTCTCGCCAGGTAGCAGCAACAAAGACAGACAGAGAAGATGACTTACGTCCTCTGTGAATCGTCAACGAGATTCTATTCTTGACCAAATTAACAAAGCAGCGGTTTAAACATAGTACGAACAATATTATTGTAGGCACACTTTAGAAGAGCCAAGTGGTACTAATGGTTTCAGGAAATAAAGGCGTGAGAAGAAAATGCGCTGTATTCTACACAATGCGTTTCGCAATTTTCGAGTTACTGGAGAGAATACATCACTGGTGCTCCACTGCACGACGCCTCGCACTTCCGAGGCGATGACGTGGGGGCGGGGTCGCGGTGCGCCGCTGGGGGTGACACACGCCGCGCGTCACCGATGCACTACGCTGCACGCGGCGGCGGAGGCGGTGGCGGCGGCGGCGGCGGAGGCGGCGGTGGTGGCGGCGCTGGTCTTGTGCGGCAGACGCGCGAGTGTCAAGCCATTCTGTGCGGCGACGGCGGCGGTGGCGGCGGCGGCGGCGGCGGCGACGGGCAGGCACGCGACTGGGGCGGTGGCGAGGCCCGCCACGGCACGGCCGAGCCTAGCCGACCGACCAACCTATCGCCCGATGCTGTTTGCACAGGCTTTTCGAACGAGGCAAAAATATCCTATGTTATTTGGCAAGCGGCCGCACGAGCACACAGTGGGGCGCGCGGCGGCGGCGGCGGCGGCGGCGGCGGAGGAGGAGCAGGAGGCGGCGGCGGTGGTGGAGGAGGAGGCGGCGGCGGCGGCGGGCCGAGAGCGCCGGTGGGTGCGCGCGAGAGAACGCAAGAATGCGCGTCGTGACAAAGGGAGGCGAGGCGCGCGCGGCGGCGGGGGCGGCGGGGGCGGCGGGGGCGGCGCGGCGCGGAGCGGAGACGCGGGCGGGGGATTGGGTTGCGGAGGCGGCGGCTGCCGGGCGGAGAGGGCGACGCGCAACTGCATTGTTTAACGGCAAGGAAGACATTCGGCACAGTGGAGCTTACGTTAAGGACATTCTAAACTCCATTCATTTTACAGCTCAACATAATTGATATTGGCTTGGATATACACTTTAATCGATGATTGTGGGAAAACTGAAGAAAACTTAATCTCCGGTATATTACTTTTCAAGAATATTATGTTTATTTCAACTAGAACATCGAACAACTAGAAATCGGTTACATCCTGGTTACTGCGTTATAGCGGACTCAAAAACTACTGGCATGTGTTTCATTACAGTGCTTCCATGAAACTCTCCCAACGGTAACAGTTCAAAAAAATCGGAATTCTATTTATTACTGATTTTAATATGTATTCACGATGTAATCTGGACATTCATTATGAAATACTCTCAATGTACCGCGTTCACAATGTACGCATGCGTAATTCAACATTATTCTTGAAAAATTCACAGAATGTATAGCATTTTATGCATACAAAGCATACATCGCTTTTACGAATACAAAGCGTTCTATTTGTGGCATCATTTGATAGCGAACAAGTGACCGCTTGACTTCCAGAGAAGCACTTTAAAAAAATGCAATGTGTTTTTATGGTTGATATCCCGCAAAAAGACATTATTACTAAAACTGTTCGTTTTATTTTATTTATATTAATATATTTGTTTTATTGAATTTTATCAAACCAAGCGTCCAGAAGACGTATGCAAAACACACGCGCGTCCTAGAGGTTTTTACTGCACCGTTCTACTGAAACGTCTTCCTTGAAAACGCGTTCGAAATTATGTTAAAATGGCGATTACGTAATGTATTACTATATAATTAATCGATTTTCACTTCTTTCATATGTATAAGATTTCAGCTGATAAAAACACATCATACAAAACGCTTCGCTCACCATTTGCATGCGCAAAAGCACTACATAACAAAAAGTTTTCGTCTTTCAGGTGGACAGTGCAGTTTTCGTGCAGAATTAGTAATAATTGAAGTACACACCTCGGATATATTAAACTATTTTTTCGATGTATCAGCTTCTGCTTAAATTTTATTTAATATTTGCCACATGGTCTCCAACTGTCAAATTTAAATTAGATTTTGTTACAGTAATTTTATAGCAATGGGGGAAGAAAGTTTGCCATTTCTAAAAACTGCCACGCTAGTTGTTTTTTTTTCGAAGTAAAATCACGTGTTAAAGTTATTTGTGAATTGTTATCAGTTGCCTACATTAAATAAAGTTGGTTCTTAACACGAAAAAAAAATTAAATCAAATCCTTAAAAGAATTTAGTAAACAGAATACTAACATTAATAATGAAAATGACAGTGGAAAATAAGGGAAAAAAGTACCCGGAGCGGAATGGCCAGAATGTGTGAAGGAACCGATCTCACTATAACGCTGCGTAGCTGTAGGTGGCAGCTGGCGCGTGACTGATGGTTTCGGGTGCTGTTGGAAAGGCGATTTGGGCTGGCCCGCTCCAAGGGCCGCGTGTCACACCCGCCACTCCTTGCTTGCGCCTTCGGCAGCAGCGCGGCTCTCTCGCCCCGCCCCCGCCCCAGACCTCGCCCCATCCTGGACCCGAGAATTTTTTGACGAAGGTAAACCATGTAGGTAATTGGATTACCAGTGGAATGAGAAGTATAATTACAGTTCATTCTAAAAGTTGTATGCGTTGAAGTAGTTGAGTCAACTTAGTTTAACACACAAAAAAATCGCCAATTTGACTCGGTTCACTTGCGCATTTCCAAGTTGACGATGAGGTTCCGACTTCCGCCACGTAGAATAACTTCCCTCAATACAAAGCCAAATTTTCAAGGTATTTTACGCCCAAATTCCAATAGGGCTTATCTTAACACACGTCTCTCGCGGTACTACTAAAGTATTTCATCTTTAAATAAATGATTGTCGTCATGCTTAATTATTATTTAATTAAAAGTACAGTTATCAATAAAAATATATTCTATGAAAAAATATGATTTCTGTGATCAGTTTACGGGCGTATTTGCTAATATTTCGCATAAGATTAAATAAAACTCCTCAATTGTCTCGCTGATCTCCCCACTTGTTTTGTTCATAATGTCTTCTCGCCTGCTACTTTCTCGTATTTTAACTTTTACAGGTGTTGACTTTTAGAAATGAATAGCAGGAATATGACTTGGTGTAGCACAGGACTGTGAGAGTTTGTGGTAAGAGAAATGAAATGCATCTCTAATAATTGGTAAGTCTCATGTCCTTTTGTAGCACTTGCTTTAAATAATATTTTCAACGTATTATAAAATTTATTGTTAATGGTTGACTATTAATATCAAGCTAAAGTTGGAAAAGAATAATTTCCGAAACATCGTTATGTCATAATAAAAATGTATGCAACAATGTAAAATCTACAACTCGATTGCTGCCACGAGGTGTTTTTATTTGGTCCAATTTAGTCATAATAAGTAGACTTTTAACAAAACAATAAAGAGCGATTTTCTTAATTAGATACACACATTCCATTCATGTTGCATTCACCTCATGTTTCAGCTCCGTGTCGAAAAAATACTCGCGCGTCGCCCGGCGCCTCCCCTTACCTGTCACCGCCAAGTCTCCCTTTCGTCCGTCCCCGCTCAGGCTGTCACTCGCCTCTCCCCATCTGCACCCCGCGCCCCGCGATCCGCTCCCTCCTCCAACCTCTGCCCCCCACCCCTCCACCCCTTCCCCCCTCCTTCATGCGATTTCGCTAAGGTGGTCCCGCCTTACATTGATAATATATCTGATTTCTTACCCTAGAAGGAAC
Source organism: Teleogryllus occipitalis (assembly GCA_011170035.1). Classification (NCBI taxonomy): domain Eukaryota; kingdom Metazoa; phylum Arthropoda; class Insecta; order Orthoptera; family Gryllidae; genus Teleogryllus; species Teleogryllus occipitalis. The sequence continues at coordinate 176,273 of BLKR01001559.1, forward strand.
TCTTAGGAACACTAGAGCCGTGACTATTTCCTTCCGTTGATCTTTTTCCCTCCCTTCTGCAGACGCTGAAGGCCCACAAGCGCGGCTTGTGTCACGATCCGTATCCGATGGAGCTCACGGACCCATTATTGTTGCATTGACGCACTCCGCGTCACGCGAGGCTCGTAGGCCAGTCGCGCGCAGTCCAGATATTTGATATTTAAGTAGCTGTAGCACCACCAGAAATACCGCTGTATCATTAATATACGTCTTATTCTGTACTGTTGCCTTAGGTTCTCCAGAGATGTGCCTGTTTCTTTCAAGCCTTCCACTGAAAGAGGGCGGGCAAATCCTAGCGCGCTCCCGGTTTTTTCCAACTCTGCGCCACCCAGGCAGGCCGTGGAGGATGGGGTGAGATTGAAAGGCGACACTCGTCGCTGGGAGATCTCATCGCGCCACGAACTCTTACGATAGCATCCGGGCGCAAAGCGAGATTCGAACCTGCGACCTTTGCAGAGGCGCGCCCACGACTATTTAGTCCAGTCAATAGGTATCCGGTCTAGAAAAATATCTACAAGTTTCTTCTCACCGCTTCTTTATGTTTTTGGGGTGCTGAATTTAAATTTATGTTTGACACCTCGAGAAATGTCTGCTTCATAGAGAAACGCATAAAACTAAAATAGTGCACAAAATATCATGAAGGACTAATGGTGTCCTTGTAGGATGATATACATTCAGAAAATATTACCAAAAAAACTGCAATTGCAACAATTGCCTCATAAAAAGTTTGTTACCCGATGGGGAAGAAGATGATGAACTAAAAAGCGACACCTTCAAAAAAGCTGGTAAGAGACTATTTGGAGACTTCAGAAACAACACAGAAATTGTGTGGACCAACAATTCGATGCCACTATCAGCATGTTGGTCGCTGAATTCAAAGTATAGATAGGTGTTTTCAATACATTTCTACTTTAGAATACCCTACATTAATATCACACAGACAATCGAGCATTAGTTTTATTTAGACAATTTTTTCTACAAAAAGCATAATTGAATTTTAATTATTCAACTAACGGTTTAGGCCCTCAACGCGCTGGAAAACAATGATTTTTTGATCTTCCTGTCGAAACAGGACAGTGACCATTTCCCGCTATATTATCTTGAGAAGTCACTCTAGTTTCACTACATCGGGCTTAAAAACAACTATTCTGAAAACATTAATATGAAATTTGAGGACATTGTGGAATTATGAATAAAAGAATCTTACGTATTACTTTGTTGAAAAATTGTACGTAATAAAGTAGTAGTATAATGAAGTAGTACATTGTGAAGTCGTAGGCTTCCGCGGCCGGAGTCATGTGAATGATATTGGCTGTCCGCGACAAAAGCTGTGTTGCCGACGTTTCGACCATCTTTTTCGTGGTCTTCCTCAGGGCTGGTATGACCAGCCTGAGGGCCAGCCTGGTGAGACCAGCCCTGAGGAAGACCACGAAAAAGATGGTCGAAACGTCAGCAACACAGCCTTCGACGCGGCGTCACCCGGACAGCCAAGATCATTCGAAGTAGTGCATTGTTATATGTAGGTATATTGTATAATGAATGGAATTAAATCAATAAATTTATTATGTTTTCTAGAGCATCAAATTTTACAAGATCCAGATTGAATTGGTCTCATACGAAACGTTTCTGGCTCTTTCAATGTAAAATAAAAAGTTTTTGTAATGAAATATTTTACTACGTATTAATCTAATTGATTCTGAACATCCCCCAAAAATGAAACATTATTTGTTGCTTATTTGTAACACTCAGGCACTTTGGGGCCCTTGTACAAAAAAAGTTAATAAAACGAGTTTCAATATGTAATAAAATTATTTCCTCTAATACATTGTAAAGTCAAAATCCACGATTAGTTGTCTTTGACACAGAAAAATTGATTGATGTCAAAACGCCCTTTCGTCTCACTCTGCGTCCGTCCATCTGTGAGCAACACTAGCGCCTAAACTATTCGTAGGATTTTCTCCAAAATGAACACTTTGGTAGGTAGATCTGTCCCATCTCGAAGCTCTGCAATTTTGAAAGAAACTCTTTAAAATTTGGTGGTACTTTACATGAAGCCCCTGGAACATTTTCAAAATGTTCTTAATGTCTCAAAATTTTTCTTTAAATTTATTGTAAGAATGGAGCGAAATACACTTATAAAGGGGGTAATGGTCCGATTTTTACCGTTTATTTTGAACATGTACTACATACCATTTTGGGCAATATTGAGTGCAAAATGTTTTCTCGAAAGCAGCTCCAATTTTTTGTTGTTGTAAACGTTTGTACGGATTGTGTTAAATTCAGTGAATAACAGAGTATCATCGTCATTATGATGTATTGATTTGTCAAAAATTACACAAATATAAATTTTCGATAAGAGTTTTTGATGATTTCTGACGATGTTAATGTTTAGATTGAAGGTGTTTTATTTAAACTTTCTTGCATTTGTGAGAACAAGTGCTTCAAATTACTTCTTCTGACGTTTCTCGAAAACTCGAACATTTTCAATGAAAACCACTTCAAAATTGCGCAGTTTCAGAAGAGCTCAAACTACATTTTCTCGGAAACAATTCTAAATGTTTCAATGAAAATTTGGATATAGAGGTGTTACTCATCTGAAATATTGTTCAAATCATATTTGAATTCTACAATTTTTGGACCCGAAATTCTGAAAAATGTGAAAAAATATCTTTTAAGCGTCGAGAGATGACAGCTAGGAAGATATTGTGGAAAAATCGAAAAGCTAGTCCCGACAGTAGAAAACTAACTAGTGCGATAAAGTCTGTGTCTTTCTATCTCACCACTAGTTGTTATTTGTAATGTTTGTATAACTTCCCTTAATATAATAATATCCTTCACGTTGAGTATTAATATGCAAGTTATAGCTTTCCAAAAATGCTTGGGGAATCTGCATACCCGAGTGAGCATCCGTTCAGCGTATTACATACGACACGATGCTGATGATTGGTATCTGATGTCTCCTTACACACACAGCCGCTTTTCTCATGGAATAGCGAAGGTGATGAATTATTTCTATATCAGAATTATCTATTGCTGTCAAGGCTGTCATAGAATAAGTCGAAGCTGGCGTAGACTGAAAAAATGTGAAGGAAACCAACATCCTTCAGAATGATAGCTACAGCAGGTGATGTTTCCGTAGGAACCCGATGCCTCGCCTCTTATTAGATATCATTCTCGCCAGCCTGGACAGCCGAGGTCGTTAAAGGCTGAAGGGCCGTAGCAACCTCAGCTCGAAGGGTCGCGGCTTCAAATCCCGCCTCGGATACGGATATTTGTATGTGTTTATGTTGTCCTTACATGTTCTCCGTACAGTTCCCCCTACAGTTTAAAACTCACAGTGGTCGCTAGATGCCCAAAGATCTTGAAAAGCGACCTTAAAAAAATAAAAACATCATTCTCACTATTAGAATTGGATTCACAATAGGATCAGGAAAGGTAGTTCATGTTACATCTTCTAGTAGAGTCAACACCGTACTACGTAGCCCATGTCTACATATGGGTACTATAGACGGGTTTCTGAATGAACATAATTTCGCATTGATTTCGTGACCAATTACGTCATTATTAATTATTCTCTGACGTGTATATCTTGTGTTCACGTTATGGATTGATTAATAACTGATCATGGAGAAAACAATGGAAAAATACATTATTTCAAAAGCCAGAAATATTGGTGATAGATGACAAAGCCCGGCGAATATTTACCGCCATATTTTTGTTTTGCTCCTTTTTATCCTAAAATTTACTTTACGAAAAAGTTATGAACTTGTCTGATTCTATATTTTTGTTTTACCTAAAATTTATCTTTAGATTTGTTCGTTTTACGTCAAAATTAGTTACATCTTGACAGAACGAACTGTTGGTACAAATGTTATATGAACATATAGTATTATACAGATCTATTGTGTCATCTTTTTTCTGAGCTTTCCGTTATGTTTTGTTTAGAAAGTCTGGAATAAATAAATATCTCAAGCAAGTAAACGTGTTCGTACTTGTTACGTCAGTAACGAAGTAATAATCTTTTAAAGTACAAATAAATAATTCATAGTAATCATCTTTAGTGAATAGCTAATCTGAAAATGTATTTCGAGGCAGAAAGATTCAGGATCAGCAGGAATCTTTACCGCGCATTACGTATCGAGTTTTACGACTGGAGAACGCAAAATCGTCAGGAAGTTGTAAACGTCAATTGAAGTTAATCTTCGAAATATGCCTAACAGTCGACCACGGGGTAAGATAAGTGCCTAAACGAGAAAATGTACACACGCCCTATTGACAATCAGAATCGGATGTTAATGGATTGATTGATTATTTCAAGCTTCTGGGCTCGTTAACTACAGTGGTCATTAGTCCCGTATGGTGCATATTTTTTTCAAGGGAAAGGGCTGTGTTTTGCTCCGCTGGATGATAAAATCTGGCACCGACCTTATATTCGGCTTGCGGAATTTTCTCCAACCAAGTATCTCCTACCCTCGGGGCACCGCCTCAGCCGGGACAAGCTCTCAGCCCCGACTGGTCTCCCGACATGTGTGATACATGTAAGTGTATGTGTAAGTAAGGGATGAGGATAGAACAAGCCAGAGGAAGGTAAGATCGCGTGCTGTTCGTGGCTCATTTGTTAGGGCAGTGCTGCTGCATTCATCTGGTGTTTGTCGGCTAGTGTCGAAAATCCTGCCACCGTCGGGAGTGGAACCCTCAGATCTTCCGGTCAGAGACACTGCAGTGACATCAGCTAATGCCCTGTGCCACCTAAGACGGTGTTTGCCAATGGAGATGATTACTTCACAGAGGTAACATTTTCAACAGGATCCATTGTATTTCCACCCCGCGACATTCTTTATGCCACATGAAACCTCAATCGTGAGGCTCCCGTTTGTGGTTTTATGCGTCTCCTCTCCCCACTTCACCTCACGTCGCTGTGCCCATCCCGCTCCTCTTCGCCGTCATCTCTTCTCCTCCGCCCCTCCTCCCTCGGCAGGTAGCGAGCGAAGCGGCGCAGCGCGGAGGAATGCCGGCGACCGAGAGGGGGCGGGGCGGAGCGAGGCGGGGCGGGGCGGGGCAGGGCGGGACGGGGCGGTGCGTGGCGAGGTGTGTCGGGACGGGGCGGGGTGGGGCAGTGAGGGGCCGGGAGGGGCGGAGCGGGGCGTGGAGTGGCATGGCGTGACGTGCGTGGCGGGACGGGGCTTGGCGATGCGGGGCTGGGCGGGAGGGCGGGGCGGGGCGGGGCGGGGCGGGGCGGGGCGCTCGCGAGGCGCATAGCCGTAATCGGTTCCGGGTGGCGCCCTCGCTCTCCGCCGGCGCCGGAAGTCGCCAAGGAATTTCCTCCGGCGGCGGCGGCGGTGGCGCCCCGCTCCGCACCCGCATCTGGGGCCGTCTGTCTCGCGGACGGGGTGAAGGCGCAAGTTAAATAAGCGGCTATTACGTCAGCGCGCCTTGGCACGTGCTTTGCACTCGAGTTTGTTTGCTCCCGCGATCCGCCCGCCGCCGCCGCCGTGGAAGCTGAGCAAGCGCGATCGGGTGAAAGTGTGGGGGAAACCGTGCAATTGCCAGATGGAATTGTGCTCTAGTTTCTGTGCTCAATAACATTCCTACGACGAAAGCACTCGCGCTGAGAACCTTTTCATTCTTTCCGCTCGTTTGATTAATGTTGGTATACGTCGTGACTTCGCGTCACGTCCAGAAAATTTGAATTACTTATTGGATTTGTTTATTAATTGCACAGTGAGCACTCGAACTACTAACTCTTCGCGTTCTTTCTACAAATTTTCCATTTACTTATCTCCCACTGACTTCTTTGAAAATGGGTTAAAATTACTTATTTCAATGCAGTTTTAATTATCTGATATGTATGATTGTAGATAAATTATCCAGATCCGGAAATTACAATTAATGAGAATGTTTTGCTGGTTTAACTTCGCAGCAGTGTAGAATTCTGGACTGTATTCATTATTTGTTGCTGGAGCTAAAGCGTTTGGTTACTGTTGCATATATTGAATCCGCCGTACCAATGCAGTTTCCTTTAACGAACAGCAATGAGAAACGGGAAGTTATCAGCTATGAAGGTGTGTCCATTAACTAGTTGTCTAGTAGGGAAGGAAAAACGAAAAATCGCTAAATATCTTATAAATGTTTAAATTCAATGTCTAATTTTTATAAGCACGTAAGTTTATTATCAATCTCAATCTAATATGCATTTATTCAAGGGCGACTCAAGCAGCATACAACAATGTGCAAAACTGAAAGTATAACAAAAATTGATCCACCACGAAGGCTTCCCTTCTCTTAACAATCGCAGCAAAAACAGAAGAAATCCATTACCATGATTGAATGAAAAGTGTTAAATCATTGTCATGGCAAAATTTAGACAATCGAGAAGATTAAATAGTAAATATCGATCACGGTTATTCGTATAAGTTCGTAGAAAAAAATTGTGTGGGCTTCCGCTAGAACGTCCGCTTCACAGAAATAAAAAATGTGTAAAAATCAACTAAGAGAGTCGGATAATAGACAAATTTCTTCCACAGTGAAAACTCGGTTAGAGAAAAGAGCCAAAAAAGTAGTTTTACTGGACTTTTTTATGGTAATCCAGTTTTCTTATTTTACGTGAATGGCAAACAAAGATTTTACGAGGAGAAATTGTTTGAGATACAATAAATTCATTTTGAAAATTAATACAGAATGTATAGTATTTCTTTTCATTTCACTTTTGCATGGCGATCTTAATTTTTTCATTTAATGGCTAAAAAACATACAGAAGTTGGCTATATTTCGCCACACGAAATCCTGCCTCAATGTAGTCCCACCGGGTCTTCTCGATTAGAAAGAAACTGAAATAGTTCAACCAACTGCCTGAGTATCTGTCAGTGACCAGTGCAGACCATGCGATCGTCCTCATCTCCGAGTCCAGTGCTTCATTCAACAGGACGCATCGTCCATTCGTTCAAGCAATCATCCGACGCTGGATAAATGCTTTTAAAGTCATTTCATCTGATGATGAGAGCAACCGCTAACGAATCATTGTTAAGTTATTAATGTTTTTTTTAACTTTAATACACAGAAAATTTTACCTTGCACTCTAATTAACATAAGTGTCACAAATGCTTAATGTCTGGTAAACACAAGAAGTGAAACCTGGAGAAGTATATTATTTCAAACAGGCATTCGTATCCCAGTAAACTCGTATATTTCGGGTTAGTAAGTATCTAAAAAATGTTTCGAGTTTAGAAAAAGATTGAAATAAAGCTTTTTCTTAAACAAGTACCCATAAGCATCTACATGTATATTAAAGTGCACTCACAAACTCATGGGGGGATCTATGAAATTGTATGGGGTACTTTGTATGTTACTTTGATGCAGTATTTTCTGGGAATAGATTTATCGTTCATTATAAGCGTTTAGTTGGATAGTTATAACGCACATCCTCTTTACACAGACAAATATCTCTTAGAGTGATATCATTAATTTAAGACGTTTGGTGCTATCATTTTCTCGAATAACATTTTCGCTTTCAAGAAAAGTCGGGTTTCTCTACTAATTTTTTAGCACAATTTAAACTCTCTGACCTGCCTCGCACCAAAGCATGTGCAATCAGTTTCAACATAATTTCTCACAAAAGCAGCTTCTTTCTTCTGCTCCTCATATTTTAGCTTCCGCAGTCTACTAGCATGTGCTGTCTCTCTGATAATGGCAATAAATAAGAGAGTACGGGAATGCTCACAAATTGGCGTTCGTTCCGTAAAAGGCGTCCTTCCGCATCGTCTGACAGGGCGAGGAAAGAAATGGCGAAGTACCTCGCTTGCTTACCACGTCATAGTGGTGTTACTCTAATATCATTTTGAAAAATTGTTTATTTTATTTTATTTATTTATTTTACGTAAAAAAACAGATAAAAACTGCGTATGACGTGCTTGTTGTTCACGTAGCACATTGACGGACTAATTACTTTCGAAGAATTTCGAATTTCTATCGTTTTCATTCCATTCGTGGTTTTGTGAATTTCTTGATTTGACAATTTTAAGAATTGGGATTGTTTGTCAGGTCTGGGTCACATGTGATATGAGCTTTCCATACAACCTAAAAAAACTCTTCATACATATCTCAGCGTAGGAAATATTGAAGGAAAACAGTAAGACAAATTTTTATGAAATAATTTAACCTTCTAACGCCCAAGGTACTTTGCTCGCACTTTTTCTTGATCCACGAGCTCCCTCGCTCAGCCCGGCATAGCACGGCCCGGTAGAAAATAGGAGTTCCACTCGGAACGTCACGGCTCAGTTTGCTGTGCTGCCCACCTTCTTCCCTTCCAATGCTGAATTCCTAACTTTTCGGTCTCTGTTTCTATCGACCATGTTCCTTCTTGTTACTCAGTTACTTCTATAACTATTAATTATTTCTTCAGAATTTAAAAAAATCTTCCGTTGTTTCTCATAGCTATCTAGTCTAAGACGAGTTATTACGCCGAGTTTTCTGTCAATAAAGTTGACAGCCCTGCACTGCCGTGACGTAGACAGAACCCACCTCTCCCCGCACCCCCCGCTGTGGAGTATCAAAAAAAAAGTGCGCGATTAGTAATTTTGTGCGCATAGTGCTCGCCCATTGTTGACGCGTTCGTGCGCGCAGGGGCCGTTAGAGCTCTCTGGCAACCATGCAACCTCAAAGAAATACTCTTCAGACCTATCACAGGGTAGGAAATATTATAGGAAACAGTATGACAAATTTTCTGAAATGATTTACGTTAACTGCGATGTATGAAAATTAAATACTGATTAATGAATACTAAAAATGACGCATATTACAGTTACGTAACATTTAAACTACAAAAGAATGTTTTACTAGCGAAGTGCAAAATTATAGTTTTGCATCAATCGATGTTAATAATGTAGGTATCAGTCGAAATTGAGCATAAATATTTGTTGCAACTCAGTTCAGAGAAATTACGTAAAAACGTTTGAATTGAATACCTCAGAGAACAGGCCTGCCTGTGTCTTGTACATCACTAATGTATCATTTCTTTCTGACACTCCAAAGGCACAACTATAACTTATAACGCACCTCACAAGACCGAGCACATTTCTGGTCCCGTGCCAGGGAATTAGAGAGAAGGCGCAAGCGCGAGGCGATGATTCCACTAAGTGCCCAAGGGAAGCTACGAGCTCCTCGAGACGGCCGTAATTCCACCCTGCGAAGCCAGATGAGCAATCGCCACAATAGAAACAAGCCACGCGACAAACGTTGTGCAATCGCTGTTAATTCAGTACGAGGTTGAGTCAGGTAAAGCGCTGCGGCGAACAGGCATTGGACTTAGTGGCCTGAGCAGCAAACATGCGGCTTAACAAAACCACTCAAAAGGGTTTTCCAAAGAGAAGTACGAACATAGATAATTGATGGCATATAACTATTGTTCCATGCAAAAACAAGTAATTGTTCCGTAACGCAACACATGAAAACATTTTGAAAATATTTAACGGTGGGTGATTTCTTCTTAGAAGACTTGTCGCATGACATCGACTGTCATGTAAGCAGTATAGGAATTGGCGAAATAGAACAATAAAATATTTGCATTTTTCAGTCAAAATCGAAACTGTTTAATTTGTTTTGCAGTTTTCATGAGTATACGGTGTTATCGAAACTATAAACACTTCTCATACGGCCGGAGAATACGTAATTTTACGTCAATTTATGCGTAAATTCGAAGTTAGCAATTTACTCGTAGACTGCAGATGAAGAGGTGCTGTTTTAGTCAGCTCCAATTTCTTTAACATTGTTTTTTACCTTTGCATTGAATTGTTGAAACATTCTCTAGAAAATGAAAAGATAAATCTGTCATTTGAAAAAAGAATGCAGTAGCATTCGATTCTTTACATTAACCCTCGTTAACAGGAACTAGCTTATCACGAATTTTGCCATAACAGGGACAAAACTTCTGTCCCGACAAGGGATTGGGGTAGGACTCTTATAATACTCGGATAACTCAAATTTTTACAACACGGACTCGGATTATTTCGGTCCCTTGTGATTCGTGTTAATAAGGGTTTACTCTATTGCATACCACTTTCGGAAAATTAAAAATTTTCCGTGCATCTTACACTGAAACACAATAAAATAAAAACATAAGCTAGTTGATAAGTAAATTAATAATGTTGATATAACAAAACCATCCGTTTCATCTAGTAAACGTCATCCCCTGTAGACGAATGTGCCTCTCGGTCTCCAGAAGTTTATGATCATCTGACTATTGACTCGTTTTTGTAAAGAAGATAATAATATTAATATTTCACAATTAAAAATTAAAAATTTCTTTCAATTCGATGTCAGTTACATTACTTCCATTTGCTCTCACTGGTCGTACGTCAAGCTTCATCTACCGCAAATTCAGTGAGCCTCTGGCACCGCTTGTCATGTCATTGTCCTGACTGACAAGATAATTTTAACTAGTGGTATTAAGGAATGGCACAACTTTCTCGGATTAGTTTTCTAATCTTCGTTAGCTTATAATCTGAGCTAACTTCCTGGTACTGCCTGACACTCTTCCAAGCTGTTTCCTATCGGCGGCGTCTAAACGCATTTTGTCACATTTTCTCAGTTTTTCTGCCCCCTTATAATAGAATTGAAAGAGGTCTTTCAGAATATTATGAACATTCAACACTTAATACCAAATGTCAGATTCTACTATATAAATCTATTATCCTACCCACATTCATTTATGCTTGCCCAGTACGGGAAAACGCAGCTCCTACCACTCTACAAAAATTCAAATAGTCCAAAATAAAGTCCTTAGGAGGTCAATTAAAGCTCCATGGTTTATACCGAACCATGAAATTCACAGAAAACCCCGAATTCATACCGTGCTACAACTTATAAAAAGTAGAAAATAATTTTTATTCTTCCCTCCCCTCATCTCATCCCGCTCTGAAATTCCATCTAGGCCGAACAGCGAATATCCCAAGTCGAATCAAATCCAAATTTCCCAATGATATGCTTAAACCTCTTTAAACTAATAATATCTTTGCCTTTTCCCTTCTAATTACTTGAAGGGGCATCTTCAAGAAATAGCATCTTCAAGAAAACTAATTATTTAAATGATTCAGAAAATTCTAACCTCAATTTGTGAAGGAATGCTCAAATCCCAAAAAAACATCTAAAACTGAAATCCCTCGAAAGAACTAAGGCCGAACGAGTACAAATAAATTAAAATAATAATAATAATAATAATAATAATAATAATAATAATAATAATAATAATAATAATAATAATAATAATAATACGGAAGAGTAAAACAGTCCTTAAAGGAAATTTTCATGGAAACATTTGGAGTCGTTCTTGAGAAAATATCGTTTGAACGTTTCTGAAAATGTGCAATTTTGAGCTCATTTTCAACGAAAAGTATTTAATTTTCGACAAAATTCACTCGAAATCATTTGAAACCCTTGTGTCCACAAATCCACAAAAACTATAAAGTAAATTACCGTAATGTTAATATTAACGGCGTGAGAGATATTTTAAAAAGTACATTTGTGTAATAAAAAATAAATAAAAAGAGGTATTCATAATAGTTATTTATGTATCAAGGGTGTTAAGTAGATCTTTTTGCCTCGAGGGCGACTTCCAATCCCGAGGGCCTCTGGCCCGAGGGGTTGCAAGTCACATGAGGGGCCAAACGCATTAGTAACGGCCGTGGTGCACACAAAACGTTATGATTTTTCGTTGCTGAATCAAACGAGAATTCCGAACATTTATCATTTTTCTTGCGTCTAAAGTGAAAAAATGCATTGTAATAGTAATTTATCAATATGACGTCAGATAAAAACAGTGTGTGTAATTAATATTGCATAATTGCGTTATTGGACTGATTTGTTGGTAAAAAAATAAAACAATATTGTGAAGTTCCTGCGGAAATTCTCGCAAAAGTTAACAAAACTACGGACAGTGGTTGCCAGTAAAATCTCGATAAATATATGAAAATGTTTATGGTGTATTTGAGAGTTATGTAAGTGTCAATAACAGTGTAAATTGCGTTGACGAAACGGTACTTTTAAATTATTTGTTTTTATTGCCAAAAGTTTTTTAGAATATGTCGTATCACCAAAAAATAGCATTTCGAGAATGTTAGCGGATGCGCCTTATAGATCTTATTACTATTATTAGTACTGCTACTCAATAATAGTACGTCTCTAAAAAAAGGTGATACGTAACAGTGTAATGTGAGTGACTGGTGGCAATTATAAATTCACGGGAACATTTCAAAATTGCAATTTCCATATCAATTGAGCAATATATATATATATATATATATATATATATATATATATATATATATATATATATATATATATATATATATATATATTCATAGCTCCATGGTAGTAACAATACCGTTACGTGTTTTGTTTCAAGTCTGTAAACACACTCCAATGAACTAGTAAACCATAAAGGCATTAATGTCATTTCAGTGCATGTAACATTAACTATACATAAATTTACAGAAAAAAATTGGAGCCGTTTTTGTGAAATTGGTGTTTTTATTATTTTTTAATATTGCGTATGTTTTACTCAGAATTGTGCGAAAAATACTAAAATTTTCAAAACAATGTGTATGAAGTTCATAAAAGAACTAATATTGGAGAACAAATTTCATTTGAAGCAAAAAATCTACGTCTGATATTCTTTTAAGCGTCCTTTCTCACTAACCGTTGACAAAGTTGAATAAAAAATGTGTAGCAATTTTTGAGAAAAAAATTGAAAATGTTGACGCGTCTTAAAAGTACCCCCAAAATCAGAATATCCGTTTCAAACTCTGCGGTCCTCGACTTCATCAGGAAATATCAATTTCAGAGAAAATCGCTTGAACGGTATAGGCGCTAGCATTGACCACCGACAGACGGATGGACGTTCCGCCATCAATCGATTTTTCGGTTATCAAGGACCCACAAAACATGGATTCTGACTACTCTAGGTAGGAAGAAGTAAGTTACTATGTATAGGAAAACGATTTATCCACTTTTTCATTACCGGCCCCCGGCAATAAAGGTTTTTCTGTCAAAAATTCGTTTTCGAGCGCATGATTACAATAATTTTTCTTCTTAGGAAATAAAGAGCGAGATATTAAAACGGAGTGAGAGGGTGTTAGAATTCTAATAATAAAGAAAAAATTCGGGATGCTTTAGATATGCAATCCTACCTATATTTTCTGTTTATTAAACGGACCCTTATATTCCATCATTAAATTGTTTCGCTCGGTGTTAAATAGTTGATCAGTAAAATGGTTACGTTCGTAAGACTTGCATACAAGGCGGCACGTATTTGTTATAGAACGAGCCAGGCAAAAATTCATTCACTGCACTAGAATATTCTCTAATACAGTGTACCATAGTGTGCAAGTAAAGAGAATGGATATAACCCATGTCGTCTACATCAGGCAATTCAAGCATTGATACAAGATTCACCCCTATTCGTTCTTAGTTCCTTCAACCTCCTAACCTGTCGTCTACCCAACACGTTCTCTCTGAAAAGGTAGTATAAACATATAGTTTTTTGCTCGTTGATTTTGGTTTCGGTGTAAAAATCACAACAATGGAAAATAATATACCGTAATGTTTTTATTTACAACAATCACTGCTTTATCGGCCAGATGATGCATTCCATATTAACGAATATTCAATAAAAATAGCACGTATATGTCAAGGAAAGACGATAATATGTAATATGTTTCTAATCTTTAAAACCGTTTGAAATATTATTGATTGCATAATCAATTTCTTAACTACAATATTTATTATTAATTGTATTATTGAGCTCACCAATATTTGTAGTCATGACAAAATATAACAAAATAGGGCCTAATGTAATATAATTTTTTGTGCAATTGTTTTCATAAAATAAGTAAATAAACTCACCTATTCCTCTTTGACACAATAGCATCATTTTCTGCTGAATTTCCCAGATTGTGCCCTTCATATCCGCTAAAACAATGTTATACTCCATGTTCCAAGACTCAATACACCACAACAATTCGTTACCAGTGATATACTTTCCTATAAACAAATGTTTCCATTTCGGAGATGAAAGACGAAATATCAGAAATCGTTTGCGCGCACAACGTAGTAGCTTTTATTATACCCTACTTAAAAATTGCTCAATTTTGAACATTAATAAAAATAGAAGAAATAAACTATCAACTGGAGTTTGTGGCAACTGTTTGAAATAACGGATTTGCAGGAGCAACACAAAGTTTGCAAACTAGGCTCCTTTTATTGTTATTAATTCCAGTACGTATCAAATGGACAATGAAATGCAACAAATGAAATGGTCATTATTCAAACGAATAATGACCATTTCACAGAATACAATTTTAATACTAGAAATGTAGAACCTATTGTTAAAGATGTGGAAATTCTCTAAGTTTGAGTACGTTTTTAAAATGAATTTATATTACGTGATCTGATGGCAGTTTTTATTTTTCAAATAAAATAGCAGAACACTATCTATTGTAAATATACTATTAAATAATTATATCCCTTGCATGTTTCTGTTCAGTGATACTTAATTAGTGTTTATAATAAGGTGTTCAGTATTATATTACTAATCAGTGTTTATAAGGTACATCTTAGTTATAGCATGAAGACGCTCAAAAGGCGCAGCATTCAAAACCCAAGGAAGTGTGTATTATAATCTTTGGGGAAAAATCTGGTGAAGATGACATGAGAAGATATTTTGTTGTATAATTCATCTTAGAAGTTTTCAAAATAACAAAATTCTTTGATTTAACACAGTAAACTTAAATAAAACTATACATATTTAATGTCACTAGGTCAAACTTTACAAGATACTTCTTTATATACGATTGACATACATATTGTAACTATTAATTCGTTGTCATTGTTTTCTGTAACAATAATTACATTGTTGTCAGAGCTGATCTTATATTTTATAACTACGAGTATTTTCGAATGTTCAATGAAGATTTGTACCCACAAATTTATTTTTTTATTTTTATTTATTTTTTATTTATTTTACGTCAAAAACAGTTAAAAACTGCGTATGACGTGCTATGGGGAAAAGTGAAATGTGTGCACATTTTCAAAATTCTGTGATCCCTACACTAAGTCATATACTACTTAAATTTTGAATTTTTGAAAAGGAGAAAAAAAAGAAAAAAAACTCCCATGTAATAAAATCTATTTTCAAGGATAAACAAGCAATAAATTTTGAATTTTGAAAGGGAGAAAAAAAACTCCCATGTAAAAAAAATCTATTTTCAAGGATAAATAAGCAATAAATTTTTAATTTTGAAAGGGAGAAACAAACAACAAAAAAAAAAACTCCCATGTAATAAAATCTATTTTCAAAGATAAATAAGCAATAAATTTTGGCTCTTATTACTTCCTGCCGCGACAACATGGAAACGATAATTTGAATAATTGTATTTCCCACTGAATTGTAGAAGACGTGCACAGAAAATGAAGTTACATTTATGTCCAGAAACAAAACAAGGGGCCATCTCAGCATTTGCTCAATGGATCAGGGAAACTGGACGAAAAACCTGATCGAAATGGGGGTCATTGACCCGGAAGCTGTAGTACAATAGTTGTTACAGGTTGTTTATACTCATTTATACAGTCCAAATGGTAAATAATGCATTATGTATCATTGTTAAAAATAATGTTACTTTTCTTGTGATGCTCGAAAAATGAATTCAAAAATGTTCAGACCAATTCCAAAAATGTTCAATGCTTTCAGGTTTGAAGATTATTCCTGTACCAATAATCAACATTTTTTGTTTACTGTGTAAGATAATAAAATAACAATTAATTAAAACTAGTATTAAAAGAACAACATTTAGAAATTAAGTAGAAACATGAATTTAACAGTGCAACCCGAAAAGAAACGTTGTTTTGATCCATTATTATTCTCTTCGAGTTTCAGATAGAAAAAAATAATTTTGCAAATAAGCTGCTAGATTCTTTTATATCAAATAGGATCAAGAATCTTATAAGAAATGGTTATGAGCAGAGAGCAATATATCTTTCAGATAATAGTAATATAGTTAATAGATAATAGTACGGTTATGAGTGTAAGATTTTATTTTCTCACGTACGTCTGAAGAGACTTGAAATTATCACCAAAGAGTATATCTCACAATAAGACCGTTGTAGTTGTGTAATGCGATAGTATCGAACTTTCGATAAAGATGGTTTCGTGTGCGTTCAAGACCAACAGTTATTCCACCATGGTCAAGACAATCTGTATTGTTATTCCACCATGATCTGCAATACCATGGTGTAAGAAATATTTTTTATACCGTGGCAATACTCCTTTTTTCATGAAAGTATCGATAAAGACAACAAAGCGCCCATGGAAATACATGGGTGAGTTCCTCCGGTGCACCGATTTTAGCAGGTTCTGCGCATCACCAGTTTGCGTCACGAACCACGTGACCACAGCATGGACACTACGTTTGAAAAGTCAGACCAGACGCTGGTCTCCATGTTGCATGGAGGGCGAGAAATGTGGAGAATCATTTTTAAAGAATAAATTTTCGACGGAAACCAACCAAATCTAACACGAAGGTGTACAAGATAAAATATCTAAAAGAAATGCTTGATAAATATGTTTCAATGTCTGGTAATAATTTTGGTATTTGACTGGATTTAAAATTCCCGCTAATATTGTGACGCAAACTGGTGTCTGAAGCTCATTGGCTGTCAGATACGATGTGCAAGAGCCCTCTCCCTGATGGCGCCGGTTTCAGTTAAGTGTTTCTCGTGCTGGAAAGATAGTTTCAAGAGTTTCTCAAGGCGTTTCTGTCACGTACATTCCGTGTGCCTCCAGATTATCGTGATGAAATACATAGTTTGAGTTAGGTAACTATTTTTTCGAAGGTTTATGATGTCTACTAGGGAGGCACGGTCCCTTTGGTTTCTTTTATGATTCATTTTATTGCTCGTGAATTGAGATACCGTCCTGCCGCGAATAGTCAATATAGAAATGCGTTACTGAGAAGTTGTTTTTGTATTTGCAATTGTTCATGGTTCCATAGTTCATGATACATTTTGCGCATTGTGGCGGAGCGTAATTGCGTTTTTTCACTGTAAGTCCTTTTAATTGACTTTCGGTGTTTACCGAGATGGAAGTTGTGATTGTCGGTTCGTTTGCTGATTTGAGTGCTTTTTTATGTGACTTGCGCTGAGATAAAAGTTTTATTGCGATTCGTTGGTGTCAGAATAAGAATTTATTGCAAGCTCGACGTGTGTGTAATAATTGCAAGAAAAATGAAATTGGTTGCTAGAAAGAGTTTGGTCATGTCCGTCTCCATAGAGTAGGTTGACATAGAGATCGTTGAATGTCGTAGTAAAGAGGTACTCTTGGAAATTATTAAGAATTACATCACGCCGAAATGTATTGTGATATCGGATTGCTGGAAGACTTTCCCTTGAAGATGAAGGTTTTCAGCACTTGCTAGTTAATCATTCTACTACATTCAAAAGATCTTGATACTCCGGGCACATACAAATTCCTTTGACCAGGCTTGGAGTGGATGAAGTGAGCAATTCCACAATATAAAGCGGAAAGGAACTTTGGATCGTATTTGGCCGAGAACACGTGGAGAAGGACCAACAGAGGCAAAGGGAAATTTGAACAATTTCTACAAAACATCGCAAAATGTATAATGCGAGTGTGATAATCCTCTAAAAATATATTGAGATTTTAAAAGCTTTAAAACAGATGCAAAAAATAACTCTTTTGCTTCCGCGAGTCAGTCAGTCTTCCGCGTTCGTTAGCGCTGTATGAAGTGCGGTAGAGTGAGAAGTTTCAAACAGTTCTAAATGCTGTCCAGAGAATTCGTTAGTGCAGGCGAAGGCACCGCATGCCAGCCGCGATAACCTAGGGCTCCTCATGTTTCAAGGACTGGGAGAGGGGAGGATGCGCGTCTGGACGGTCGGTAGGCACCACAAAATATTGCTGTGAACAGTCCTTTCCTGGCCGTTCGTAAGTTAAGCTTCTGTCAAGTTTTTGTGAAAATGGAGTGTATTATTGATCCAGAAGTTGGTGGGTTGTGTAATTGTCTTATAGTACAATTATTAAGGACAGAAGTTCATACTATTGGGATTTCATAAAAGCTTAAAATAAAAGACAATGGTAGAGGTAGCTTCCATAAAGTGCAGTATACTTGAAATAATGCTCAGGATTCGCCACTGCCAACGCCATCTTGAATTTCTCCTCATCACTGTTTCTAGAGGGCGTTGGTCTAACCACCAGATTGTAAATTCTCATTCTCGTTCTTCATTCTGATTCGGTGATTTGAATTGTAATGTAAAAGGATATATGCATATAGCGTTCTTTGAATAGGTTTGTGTAAATTTTATTCTTTGCTCTATAAATTGTAATAGGTAGAAAAGTATATTATTATTATTATGTTTCCTTTTCTCACCTTTTACGTTGGTTATTTTGCTGGAATTCGGTGCTAGTAAACACACGAATTCATGCAATTTTACAAATATTTACAGATATATACACTAGAAATCGCAGAGAAAAGAAAAATATATTGTATTTACACTTATTTACAGATATTTACGTAGTATTTACCCTCTGTTAGGGGTTGGAAAACTTTCTCACAACTGATATAGTTTGTGATGAACTCTACTTGGTAATTTTTTCTCGAATAACTAACGTAAGAAGAGAAAGTATTGTAATCGTGCGCCGGAAGACGGCGAATTTTCGACACAAAAACTCTTATTGCCGTACCCTGGTAACGAAAAAGTGGAGAAACCTAGTTGCAAAATTTAGAAAAATCCTCTAGCACATGGTGTCGCCAGAATCCATGTCTTGTGCGTCCTTCATACCGAAAAGTCGATTGAATGCAAAATGTCTGTCTGTCCGTCTTTGCACAATGCTAGCGCATAAACCGGTCAGATGATTTTCTCCAAAATAGATATTCCTCAGTCGCTCTGGCTGATGTCGCCGGCCCTGGAATTTGAAACCGATATTATAATTTTGGGGGTAGTTTATATGAAACCCCTTGAACCTTTTCAAAATAATTGCTCCAATTTTTTTGATTTAAATTTTGTTGTTGGATTGTGTAAAGGCATTTTAAGAGAAAGGGGCAGGAATAATTTTCGTTGATATCCATGATTTTTCAAAATTTGAAAAAACTACAAAATTGAAGATAGATTTTTTACTCAGACAAAGTCTGTTGTACAAAATTAGCTCTTTACAAAAGGTCATACACAATTTTTTGAAAAAACGAGTTGTTTTTTCGTAATTTCTGCTTGAAATTATTGAAATATATACATGTGTCACACCAACTAAGGGCAACAAGAAACATTGGAAGAATGATACGAAAAATAATTAACTTAATTTTAATTACTATTTACTATTGAAATGCCAATATTAATTCTATATTACTTTCTCGCTTTTTTACCTTCTATTCGATTTGTATTCTCAATGTATTGATATATTTCTTTTTAAGCAATCCGCAAAGCTTACTAGAAATTTTGCAACAATGCCGCTTCGAAACTTGAGAAGCTAATTGTTGTCGAACGTCGAGATGGTGGCGATGATAAGATGTATTTAGTCGATCTGATGTTTCCAAACAAACCTTTCTGGAATGATTCGAAACCTATTTGATAATCTATGTTTTTGTCGCGGTTTTCTCTCGTGCCCCAAGAGAACCAGTGCTCACAATAGAATGAATTGTACAGCTTAACTCATAGGCCGAGAGCCAGTATTTCCGTTTGCGATGAAGTTCGCAGCAGTTGTTCGATAAATTACGCCTCCGAATGCCCGGTGAGTTATGTTATATCCTATTTAATACCATCTAATCCCTTAAGAAATTTACTGCGTATTGAAGAAAAGAAAAAGGTACATTAACCGTATAACAACTTCAATAACTTAAAGCAACTATACCCGCAAAAGTTTTTCCATAAGAGCCTGTACTAATTTAAACTTCTTTAAAGAAAATAGGCCCGTAAGGGCCAAATTATGTCTTATCGTCATGAAAAACAGAGATTTTGCTTTCATTTAAGGTAGTTTTGGGTGTACTTCACCGTGGTCGATCTAACGAACATACGATTCTAAATTTTCAATTGCATTCTACAACAAAACCTGTCTGAGCGATGTATCCTACAGTAAAGCTGGCCTAGACACCTAAACTTCTCTGTGATTGGTCAAGAACCTGTATCATAATGAAATATGTTTCGTAATGAGTATCAGTATGCAACGGGTTGCAGCCATCAAATGACAGAGTTATGCAATGGGAGTATAAAAAAGACACTTTGATATATTCTTGTGTTTGTTTCAAAAATTACCCAAAATAATTTTTTTTAATATCTCTCGCGCGATTAATATTCACATTTCCAGCAATTTCTACACATTATTGCTTTTGTGAATGGAAGTGCTTCAAATGACTCAATAAAGTTTTTCAAAAACCAAAAAGATTCTGCGGAAAATATCTTCAAATTTCGCTTTTACAGTAACGCATCAACGCCATTTTCTTAAAAACATCTCCAATTTTTTTAACGAAAATTTTCTTATTGGATGGGTTTTTAGTATTCGTTAATATTCTTAAAGTAATATTTCAGTTCTACTATTAGAAAACAGAAAAATTGAGAAAATTTTAAAAACAAAACTTTAAGGGGGCCATAGATGGCAGCTGGCAAGAGTATTAGGCAAGTCCGAAAAGTTAGTCTAGACCAAAAAATTAGAAAACTAAACTAGTACGAGGAAGTCTGTGCCATTCTGTAGCACCACTAGCTTTTTTTGCAGGGAGTTTGCTGCAATGTACCCACTGTTTATTTATAAAGGCAATATTTATATTAGTTGCATTGAACAGAACGGAAAATTATGTAAATGTAGAACCATTTTCATGAATTTAGTGATAACAGAGAATAAATTATGGTACCAAATTTGCGAAAATGTTATAGTCGTCTAGTAACAGGACGCTGCTGGAGGTCAAACTGCTATATCTAAAAAAATCACCTATAAAGCTACAAATTCACAAAAGTTTGTTTGAAATATGAAGGACTCGGCTTACAAAATCTCGTCAAAATCCGAAGTAGTCTCGCTGGGCCGTCTCCAAAAATAGACCACTTGACATCGAATGACACGTTTGAGTGAAGCGCCTCTACCACTTCCCTAGAATTGGGATGTCTACCTCACATCAATTGTGGGAATTCTGATTTGGTGTTATTGACGTTCTTATCAGAAGAAATAAAAGAGGTCATCTTCGTCAACATACCTCACATCAGATATACAACTGATTCTTAGTATACTAATAGTACTAAAGTCCAACACATATATCACGATTTCACTCTAAATTACTCGCGCAGAAATAACGGACAATCTCCGTTGACCATCAAAACAGAAAACCGACTTATTCAGTATATTTCGTTTCCTCGTGCGTTGTATAGCTCTCCTAAAGTGAAGTTCGGGTAGGACCCGTGGCGTGGCAGAGCGGAGTCGGCAGTGCAGGTGGGTTGGGGGCGAGCCAACATCAACCACCTGACTGACTGAGAGGCCGAGATGTGATCAACGCTTCGGAAATGAGCCAAATAGTTCACTGTGCGCTGCGATCGAATTCAATGTACGACTTTTAGAAGGCTCCCCTTTGATGTGTTGGCCTTTCAGGTATCTTGCATTCCACGAGTTATATCTTAAAGTGAATTGTGTTACGATCTGTTCATTTGACGTGGTTTCTGACAAATGAAATGAGCTACAAGTAGGAAAAGCAAATAAAAAAGGAAAAGGGAAAATTCTTCTTGCGTAAGTTGCCTGGGCGTTTGATGGTACTGTTGCTATTGGCCCACCTGTCACTGAAAAACGTAGCTTTTACTGAAACTGCCGTCAGATGTTTTCCTCTGTACGTTCAACTATAAGTTTGTTTGGAGTCTACGGAGCTCCTTAGTCCTTCACTGGCCAAAAGCCTGGGTCTCTCTAGGAACAACACCTCACGATTGTCAAGGCTGCCTACTACTTCTTTCAAATTATTTCACTAGCAGCTGTTCCTTACTGTACTGTGTATTTTATTTGCTATTTTATACGAGGATCTTTGCTCAACATTTTTTTTTACTATTCGTACTTTACGATTTCATTTTATTTGGAAAATTACAAAGCTGACGGCAGTCAAAGAAGTAAAAACATCAACACCGTAGCTAACAAGGAGTATGATTATTCAGTAATTATTTTTACGTATGGTTGATTTTAATTGTTAATCCATCCTTTTATTTCGTTTATAACAAAATGAACGCTATTTATTACGTTAATAGAGAACGAGAATACCGTAACAGTTGGCAGCCTCTATCTGATGTGAGGTAGGCAAACACTGGTCTCCCCCACCGTGCACTGTGAGACGCCAAGAAAACGCACGCATACATTTTGCTCGCCACAGACATCGCCACTTCGTCACTGACAGCGTGATGAGTAATTCGTATCGTTTCCTCAATTGTTTGCAGAAGCTTTATAAGATTCCCTAGGCAAAACGCAATATTTTTGTCGCAGAAAAATTATAATTTTTATTTACTCATGATTACTACTTCAGTTTTTAATCTAAAATGAAGAAGAAATATCCTTGGATTCATGAAATAATTTTAAACTTTCCTTTTATTCTTACGACTTGTATTTGTACTTGCAACACGGTTTGTCGATATGATAACACAACTAAATATTAACCATGCACAAACACAGATGTAGCAATATTGCATGTTCATTCAATGAATATTATACTCAAAACGTTGGGTAGTTTTCAAAGGGTGTAAGCGGATTAGAACAATATTTTGTTTTCATTACACTTTGTTCAGAATCTTAAAATGAGCGTACAACTGAATACGTGCAATGACGGAAATTGCCAAAATAACTTCTGAGGTTATACTTTACTATTCTTTGGGTGTATATGTGTGTTGTTGAACATATTTTAAGGGTATTAAATATCCATTACCTATAATAATATATTTGTTGCAAAAGAAATTTACAATATTTTCGGAAGGTGGACATTACATTTTACGTGGAACGCCGAGGGCAGAATAGCCCTTCCTGTATTAAGGACTCATTTGTTTTGGTATTATTCACGTGGCTGTTAAATAAGTATTTTCTCCAGGTATTTTTGTCGGCGCTGCTTCATTTTTCAATCTTGATTTTGGAAAAGCGGTCGTCAATATATGTATTGTGTTTTTGGGTGACGACCTGGCTAATTGAATAGAACTACGAATAATATTGTTTTTGAATTGTAATGCGAGTATTATTTGTACGATTGTAATGCTTATATTATTATTATTACTTTTATGCGATTGAGTTTTTAATAGCGATCGGTCAGGGTACCTACGCAGATGCAAAATACTCCTTATGTTGACATCTATCCGACTTCATTCTGAAGTAATGGTGTTAGCAACCCACTTCTAGTCGAGAATCCTAGGACTTTTTAAATATGAAAAGTTCTTACGAGTCTTTCGTCTGAAAAATTTGTTATAATGAAATAACTCGGATCTGCAACTGCAGATCCTCGCGTTTGAACGGTTGTTCTGTGTGATATTCAAGAAAAAGCAGTATGAAAAACTCACGCGTTACAGATAATGAGAGTTTTTGTTGGAAGATTAGAAAGTGTTTATTTGTTCCTTGGAGTGGCGTGAGTGTTTTGCTTATGTCTCGCTCTACAGCAAAAATACATAAAGACGATAAGATGCAAGTTGCATAAAAGTCGAAACATCCGGCTTCCAGCGAAAAGCAGGTTAGTATGCCTTGAAACCATTTTAGTCGAAGGTACCCGTTTTTCTACGCCATCTGGTGGTCGAAAACTAACTCAAAATTTAAAGATGTACCAGTAATGCAACGCTGCTTGTTTTAAATTCATTATATTGATTAATAAAGGGCAAGTGATGAATACTTTGCGTTCCTCTCTTTCAGTTTTTGACACGTCTAGAATTGTGGAACAGTCATTAATATAAACTAGTGACCTGCAGCAGAAAAAATGATTTTCCAAATTAGTATGCTCTCTACCCAACAACAACTAAAATACTCCCTTAGCACGACAATAAATTCAATATCTTCATAAAAGACGTCATCACTAATACTGCAATAACTTAGTACACTGTGTGTACATTATAACTGTTCTTTTCATACCAGTAATATCAAAAAAGTTACTGTTCCATAACGCAACACAGAAATAGCAAACATTTAATGATTGACGGCCTCTTCCTTGGAGAGTTGCTGTCGCATGATGTCAGATGGGACGTAAGTAGGGACATACTTATTATGAGAATACAGTCGGTATGCGCAGTGTGGGAATAAGCGAATAATACCATGAAATATTTGCATTTTTCAGTCAAAATGTAAATTTTCATTGTTTTTGGATTTTCTCCGGGATCGTAAGTATCTAACAAAACCGCAGTCACCTCCCACATGGCCGAAGGGTGTACAGTTTGCTTTTAATTTCTTAGTGGATTGAAAACTAGTAATACAGATTATTGTAGATAAACCTATTCAATTCAGGAAGAATATGTTTATCTACCTCCTCCCCAAATGATCCATGAGTGTTGAATGGAGGATGATAAAAGCAATTATTGTGGATGAGATGGTTCTGAAATGAGATAGTGGTCGTGTGGAGAATCCAACCAGGGCACCGTATCTTGGTATAATCAGCCCCGCCTATCACTAGAGTGCAGTTGTAGCCTTTAGTCCCGAGCTCGTTTCCTCTTGTGCAACACGACGTGCACAAGGATAGACTGGGATTCGACGTCCAGCAGAGGTCGATCGCCGGCTGTTTACACGCGCCGCTCGCCCTCGTCTTTTAAGCGCTCATTAAAAAGGCGGGAGTGGGCGGGCAGTCGACGAGTAAACAACTGGGCGGGGCGACGCCCACTCCGGCCGCACTGCCCGCCCCGCCCCACCCCGCCCACCCCCGTCTCGTCCCACTCCACGCCTCGTCTAAGACCAGTCACGTCGCCGCTCGTAATCTGTCTTTCTCTCTCTCTCTCTTTCTCTCTTTCTCTCTTTCTCTCCCTCTCTCTCTTTTTCTCTCTCTTTCTCTCTCTTTATCTCTCTCTTTGTCTCTCTCTTTGTCTCTCTCTTTGTCTCTCTCTTTCTCTCCCTCTTTCTCTCTATTTCTCTCTCTCTTTCTCTCTCTCTTTCTCTCTCTTTATCTCTCTCTCTCTCTTTCTCTCTCTCTCTTTCTCTCTCTCTTTCTCTCTCTCTTTCTCTCTATTTCTCTCTCTCTCCACCCGCCCCTGCAACCTGCAACACCCTCACCGCTCATAGACGATTCCTGCTCTGTTCCGCTCCCACCATCGCTTACGTTCTCACTCTTAGGCGGTGGTTGTGGCCACAGTGGAACCGATTTTGGCCGAAATTTCGGTCGGCCGTCGTCGGATGTTTGCGTCCGATATGCCCGCGTTCGAACACGTGCTGGCAGGAAGGGGGCATATTGAACCCGAACGACCTCTCCCGACGAAGAACGGAAACATCGGATGTCGGACAAAAATATGTTTCGTTTGGTTTTGTCGGCTCCATTCGTCCGAAATCAGCTGGAGAATCAAGGCCATCTGTAATACCAAGACTTCCTCCAATATGTGTAGATGGTCTTGAGCGTGCTTCTCACAAATGTTTCAAACAATGAACTGCGGAATTATGGGGATATTCTGACGGTTTCAGGTGCAAACGTCGTGTGCTTTTCGGATGAAGTAAGTCGCACGGTTTCGTTCTCAGTGGTCTGGTAGTGAGCGACGAATATTTTGTTTCCACTGTGACCGTACCACAACTCTGTTACTCTGGTGCTGCCTTCTTGCCCAATTCCACCCCGCTCCTCTCCATCCCTTCTTTATTCACATCCCTGTTCTGTACTCGTCTTTACTCCGTTCCCGTCCCTGTACTAAACTGCAACTTCCACCGCCTTCCATCTAAGTCCTCGTTCCTGTAGCCGCCCGTGTCCCCATTCACCGCCCAGCTCTACCCATGGCAGTGTTTCAGACTTCACTAGACTCCTTCCTACGGCCAACAATAATTTTCTGACACCTATGGTAGCTAATCGTCTTCTGTTTCTTTGCATATTTTTCACGTGAACGATGTCTGCCTTCTTTACCAGTGGCGAATTCTTCGATACACCGCGTATACCGCCGGTATACCTAATAATTCGAAGTGCATAAGAAATTTTTCATAATTTTTGGTAGTCCTCATTAAGTAAGGTTATTAGTAAAGTTATTGAGATTTCGTAAGCTTTAAAACAGATGCGAAAAGTAATTGTTTTGCTACCAAGAGCCAGTCAGTCTTCCGCGTCCGTAAGCGCTATAAAGTGCGTTAGAGTGAGAAGTTTCAAATAGTTCTTAATAGAGAGTATCGTTCTTCTGGGCATGCGCAGATGTAATAAAGTGATGCGAAACTTGAACTGCGCATGCGCAGAAGATTCATAGTATTTTAACGTTCGAAGGTGCACAAAGTCTCTAGGGCTGTTCAGAGAATTCGCTAGCGTAGGGGAAGGCACCGCATGCCAGCCGCGATGACTTGGGCTACGTGTGTGTCAAGGGCGGGGAGAGGGGAGGATGCGCGTCTGGACGGTCGGTAGGCACCGCAAGATATTGCGGTGAGCAGTCTTTCTCTGGTCGATCGTAAGTTACGCTTCTCTCACGTTTTTTTTGAAAATGGAGTTTGTTAATCATCCAGAAGTTAGTGTCTTGTGTAATTGTCTTATAGAACAATTATTAAGGACGGAATTTCATAGTATGGAGATTTCAGGAAAGTTTAAAAGAAAAGACAACGGTAGAGATTGCTTCCATAAAGTGCGGAATAATGTTCAGGATTCGCCACTGTTCTTTATGGCACGAGGAGATTATTTCTTCATACATTCTGTGTTGTGAGGCGTCAAATCCTCTTTTCGGTGTCCTCTCTGTCTATTCCTCCTGCCAAGTACAATTTTCTGTAGCAAATCGTCTTTTGTTATTTTACGTATTTCGATTTCTCACGCTGACGGATCTCCCGTTTTGCGTCGTTGCCAGAGTAAATGATCTACCTTCATATATGTTTTCTTGCTGGCTTGACTCACGATTTATATTAGTTTATATTAGTTTTAATTTTGTCAATAAATTTCTTGGATTTTATTTTTTTGTTCATGAATTCACGTCGCACCCTAACCCTATATTCGTTCATTTTCTCTGCCTTTATTAATCTGATCTACTGGTTCGTGAATTCACAACTCGTCCCCTCTGGCCATCTGTCGATTTCTCCCGAAAAATTCAAGTCTTTTATTTTCTCTCGTTACACTCTGCCCCCTCTTCACTGCATACAGCTGTGCACTAGTTCTTACAAGTAAATTAAATCACCTAATCCAGTGTATCTCTATTGTACCATTTTTTTCGATCGTTTCAAGCTGACACCAATAGTTTTCTGTCGTCAAATTCTGTTAACCTCCGCCTCGGTTTAATCGTCACTTGTCACCTGTCTCCATCACTGACTTTCAGCAAGCCTGCCTGCCTTCATTCTTGCTACTTATACCTTCCTGCCTTCATTCTTGTCCACATACGTGTCCTCCTGACGTCTCTGGGACATCATATATCACACACGATTGCCAATTGTCATTTATGTTTGGCGACGCTGCTACCGGCTGAGTTACCCCAGAGCCAGGGTTACGGTTGTCTCTTCAGCAATTGAGACCGGGTGTTCCTAGAATTCGAGTTCCGACGGTGTCGGATTTTCGATATTAGTGACATAGGCAGGTAGAATTCAGCCACTGCGAGATGGAGAAATCTAGAGGCCGACTGACATGTTCGACAATTCTCCGTCGTTTTTTCGATCAATGTGACAGGATTGTCGGAACAATGCCCTAACAACCGCACTATGGACCTCACGTGATCTTTCCTTCCTCTTTTTAGTCTTATCCTTTCCCGTTCCGTTACTCACACATACGTGCACTATACTTCCCACACACATGAGAAGACCATTCGGACGTTAAGAGCGCGTACCGGCTGTGGCGGTACCCACTGGGGGAGATATCTGGAGGAAGAATTCCCCCGCTAGCCGACGTATAGGTCGGCGCTGGATCCCACTTTCCAGCTGAGGAGGAATGCCACTACCGCCCGTGATTAAACATTCGAGACTAATGACTATAGGAGTTGACGTGCCCGGAAACATCAATCAATCACCAACCGTCGCTGCTTCACCCAATACCCTAGCCTCCGCCTCTGCCCGCCAGCGCGTGCCGCCGTATCACCGGCGGGGGTGGAGAGGGGGCGGGGCCGGGTGATTTACTTCCTCCGCGCCATCGCCAGAGGGGAGGCACACGCGCCCTCTTAATTTTACCGGCCGGTTATATTTTCAC
This sequence comes from Teleogryllus occipitalis, assembly GCA_011170035.1. Lineage (NCBI taxonomy): Eukaryota > Metazoa > Arthropoda > Insecta > Orthoptera > Gryllidae > Teleogryllus > Teleogryllus occipitalis. The sequence continues at coordinate 204,601 of BLKR01001559.1, forward strand.
GGAGTCCCGCGCCGCTCCCGAACAAACGAGCGCGCCAATTCTTGGAATAGTTAAGTTTCGTAAGGACGCCGGTTTAAATATATACCCGAGATTCATCGTAAGCCACGTGATTTCCAAACCTTCCAGCGCAGCGGCGGACGCTGCGAGCGAAAGAACGACGGGGAGACGGAGGGCGGGGGCGGGAGTGGGCGGGGTCATGGGGCAGGCAGGTGGCCGGGGAGATGTTGGCTCGTGGATGCGGCCTTCCAATTAAATCGCGGGCGCAGAGCGGACGGACGGGCGGCCGGCCGGCTGGCCCGCTCGCGCCCGGCCGCGCCGACAGCTACCGGCGCGATGGGCGATAAGCGCGCGATAGGAGCGGGCGGGTGGGCGGGGCGATGGCGGAGGCGACGGCGCAGGCGACGGCCGTGCGCATCCACGTGCGGTGGTAGCCACGCCGCGTGCGCTATCTTTAGCCCGGTCGCGGCTATTCCGGGCGCCTGGCCTCCTGATAATAGCGGGCATCGCTCGGCGCGCGCCGCGCCCGCCTCGCCCCTCCGCCGCCGCCGCCGCCGCCGCCTCCTCGCCCCGGCGCCGCTCCGCCGCTCCCAGGGTGTTCCGACCTCTACGCGCCTCCGCGCTCCGCGCCGCATCATTTTGGGTAGACTTGCGACAACAGCTTTTCATTGTTTAGCAAAGTCACTACACATGATTTCATCTTGCTGAAGAGGTAACATTTAGATTAATACGTGAGAGACACGTGAGGAAATATGTACGTTGGTGAGGAAATGTGTAGTACGTAGAGCAGTGCAGTGAAGTGTAGTGAACGCGACTAATGAATTTAAAAAATCTAATTTAGCCGATATTTATGTAGCTTGTATTAAATTTTAGCATCACCAACATATAATTATTGGGTATCATGACAGTTGAAATAATTGTTTTAATACTTAATATTAGTGATAGTATGATTATTGCATTCTCGGTTTGTACTGTACTCCTTTATTATTATTATTATTATTATTATTATTATTATTATTATTATTATTATTATTATTATTATTATTATTATTATTATTGTTATTTAACTGCCACCGGGTCATACCCAATTGCAGTTCAAATAAATGTATGTATGAATATGTTTATACCGGTGTTGATAGCGCTCTGCTTAGTTGGCTGAGCAAATACAGTGTTTTCATGTCGACGCACTAATTATATGTGCCAATTCACAAGAGAACAATCATTCCACCCGCGTGTTTACTTATTGTATATAATGCATGTTTTATTTACTTATTACTATTATAAATAGATAATAAAATCACAAATGCACCCACTTTTTATTTTCAGGAGGGGGAGACCATAAGATTGTTAGAATACATATAGACCCTCACAGAACAGAAAATTCAGAGAGAAATAATTTTATTGAACAGATTTTGTGGTGGCAGGGGTAAGCAAATTATTCGGTGAGCTATAATATTATATTCTGTGTGGCTCTGGAAGAAGATTAAAGAATAAGAAGAAACTGATGACAGTGAAGACGACAGAAAGATGATTTACAGTGAATTTGGATGTTTTAAATTGTAAGCTGTTCTTTAAAAGTGAACGTAATATCAATCTACTACTAAGACTTTCTCATTGGACGGACGTTTATCATTATAAAATTGTATACTTTCTTTAAATAGTGTCTAAGGGGTAGTACGTTTTATCTTGAATACTTACTCGTACGTCTGATTCTTACACTGTGTACACTCCGTTCAACTTCGACTGTAGGAAAGTGCCAGAGGTCAGGAGTAAAACGTCTTGTCATCGTCATTTCGAAACATTCACACTCCATGTTCAATGTTGTGATGGATAATACCTCATTCAGGAGACCTTTTTCCCAGCTTTCATGCAATGTTTCACAATATATCACTAATTCTTATATCTATTCATATTTACTCGCTCGATATGGAAGTCAAGCAAATGTTTTACATACGTAAAAAAACAAAATATAATAGCCTATAGAATTCGTGGAAACATATACCGTGAGACTTGGGCTTTTCTAAGCTAAAGGTCCGACAAAAAATCGAATTTTTCAAATATTTTATTTATAGAAGTTACATATTTTTTATTTGTTTCTTGGTTCAATAAATGCTTGAAATGGTAACCCTTCCAATATAAATTATTATTAGTTATTAATATTTATTGAGAAAGATTATGAGTAAAAGTGTACTATACACTAAACTTGGATATTAATACAAAATACAATTTCAATTAATGGATTAAACAAATCATATTGCAATTGGTGTACTCTCGAGAGTACAATAGCGGAATTTAAATTATAGAAAGTTAAAGTTTTACAAAGAAATGTGAAATATCTTATTGTTATCGTGCAGTGAGTATTTTTTGTTTTTTGACTTAAAAAATTCTTATTGGAAGTTTAGTGAGTGAAAAACAGATTCATTTACATTTATTTGCCCTAAAATGTATCAATAAAATGCATGTAAGTGAAGAAATACACACTTCGACGCTTGCCCATTCCTCCGTCAATTTAGGAATACGTGTCTCTTCGGCTTCGTCTTGCTCTTCCTCCTCTACATTAGATAAATCAGTAATTTTCTTGTTCAATTCTGCTAAAATGTCTTCATCTGAGAGCTCTCCACACTTTACTACCTTTTCGTCCATCGTGTCATAATCTTCAAATGTCACACCAAAGCGAAAATCCCCTCGTGTAAAGGAAAATTTCTGTAGTCAACTTGATCAATTTCCTTGGGGAATACTTCTTTTCGAAAAACAAAATTGGCCAAAAAATCGAATTGAGGAAGGTAATCTTCCAGTTATCCTTGATTCTTTTTCGTTTATTAGAAGTTCGAGGAACCCCACAAATCTTCGAATTAATGGCGTATTTGGTTTATGGAAGTTCCAGTTATCCAAGTCCCACTGAATTATATAATAGTACTTGGAAATTAGAAATATAGAATATATGAAATTGCAGAAAATATATTCAAGCAATTCGCCCTCCTTCTCCCTCCACCCCTCAGCATCTCTTCCCCTCACCACCCTCCCCTCCCCCTCACCTCCCCCCACTCCCCTCCCCTCGTCTTCCCGTCACTACCCAAGACCTACATGTTCTAAAGCTTTCCAAATCATTTCAAGACGCTTGTATTTATTCAATCTTGGTTTCTTTCGATCTGTATTGATATATCATCTCACCTCATTCTACGGGCAATTGCTCCATCGTGTTCCTGTCCTCACCCGACCCTAATTCCATCCCATATCTTATAGGCCTCATTCAGTCTTTCCAGGTGCATTTCATCAAGCTCTCCTTTACAATCCTTTATGATCCATACAGAATCGACCTGTATATTTCCTCGGATCACGCTGTTCAGCTTATCAGTTCCTTCCAGTATTGCCGAAACCCCCTTAGCAAAGTCAGCTCGCCCAGGACCCCTCTCCTGTGTGATTTGATTTAGATCTCACAGCCACTCGATTACGCTCTTGCACTTGTGGGCGGCACATGCTTTACAGTCCCGCTCTGACCGAGGATATTAGACTCGTGTGGATGGAAAGATTCATGAATTCGAATCCCAAACTAAGTAGGAGTCCTTTTTCATGAATGAATTGCTGAGGGCTTCACCATAACGACAAGAACCCGCAGGTATGGTAATGCCTCCAGAAAATTAGCAAAATCAGCATTTATAACAGCGAAGGGTACCTAATTTTTACTGCAGAGCCGTAGCATTAAATGTCTTTGTTTTCTTTATTAGAACGTATTCTACACAGGCACTAACATATACTCATCCAGAATTGCCCAGACCAATCCCCAAGTCTAACATGTAGGGTATTTATTATGAATATGATTCTTGCACACAGTTTGCGCGGCCCTTAGCTGATTTGAATGATATTTATTCTAAGATATATACGATGTAAAAAATCTCCCACAAGTTCTGTTGACCCATCATAGGTTCAAAGGGAGGTTTACTGGGCATTATTAACATTCCAGTACCTGAGCCTATGTAGCCTACTTTGGAATGGTGAATGGAACTTAGTTGATTCATAGTGATGATAAATGAATGCTTATGGAACAATTTATAATGAGAGCCAACGCAACGGCCAAATGCGAAAATATCTTCCGCGAATCCTTTTTGTCCACCAATTCCACATTCCAGAGAAACGAGCTGGATTTGAACTCCGGCGCCGAGAGGTGGAAATATAGCGCGCCGGAAAATAATATACTTGGGTTTTTGTAACTTGGCAGCTGAGGGTATTATCTTCAAAACGGCATATGGCACGACTTTTTACGTCTTGCCGCAAGATGTCGCATTATCGCGACCCTATCAAGCAGTACTGCAGATCAAGCGACTCTAGCGGCACGACCGAGAAAGACGCGAAAAGCCGTGCCGTTCCATCTTGAAGATTTGATTAATTGATTGTTTTTTTCGTGTTTCCGGTCGCGTCAACTGCTTTGGTCATTAGTCCCGTTAGTGTAGTGCATGTTTTTTTCTCGGGAGATGGCGGTGATCTTTCCCCGCTGGATAGCGAGATCCGGCGCCGACCTACCGTCGGCTAGTGGGGTTTCCCCCTAACCGGGACTCTTCCACCAGCGGGGCACCGCCCCAGCCGGGACAAGCTCTAAGCTCCCGACTGGTCTCCCGGAATATGTGGTAGTGTAGTGCGTGTTAGTGTAAGTGTGTGTGTGAGGGGGGAGGATAGGACAAGGAAGAGGAAGGACAGATCGCACGCGGTCCGTGGCCTGACAAGCTAGTGTCGAAAATCCTGCTGCCGTCAGGACTCGAACCTAGGACCTCCCGGTCAGAGGCGCTGCGGTGACATCAGTTGATGCACTGAGCTACCGCTCCCGGTCATCTTGTAGATAATACCCTCAGCTGCCACGTTTGGAAAACCCAAGTATAGGCAACGACTAGCGCCAGCGCCATCACGACCGCCTCCAGCGCCAGAGCCCTCTGGCCCGCTGCGCGCGCTCCGCCGCCACCGCCGCCACCGCTGCCCCAGTGACGCACGCGGCTGTGACGGCACATCGTCACGTGAGCGCGCGGCACGGCCAGCGCTGGGCGCGAGCGTCGTATTCTCCGAGGCGACGAGAGACCGCTCCAACGAAACTCCCCGCCCCGCCCCCTCACCCCCTCCCCGCGCCCCGCTCCCTCCCCCACGCGCCGCGTGTTTGCGTTGCGTTGCCGCTATTGTTGTGGCGGAAATCTACCGCTCCGGGGAAACACGACGTCAAAGCCCCTGGAATGCGGCCGCTCGCTCCTGGCGCGTGCCGCCGCCGCCCCCTCCCCCCCCCACCGCCCCGCGTCCACCTGCTCTTCGCGAATTCTTACGAAACGCGAAACGTCAGATACCGTTATTTACGCCCAAACATCCCATCGGTATTTTCACTATGTTACTTATGAGTGGTGGGCTTGTCATGACACCACTCATCGCGTCTGATCCGTCACCTCAAGAAAAATAATTAACCGTTTATTGTCCTTCACTCCTCGATGTCATCCCTTCCAAATTTCGTTTCATGTGAAACAAAAGCAAACCACTCCTCTGAGTGTAAGAGGGAGAGCATGAAGACCGAAACCTTCACTGACGCCCATGCTCGGGAACGTAGTATGGTATTCATCTTCACTTGAATCGTTTGAATCGCAGCAAAGTGAATCGATCTTATTCTTCTACTTTGAGGAGGCTAAACCGTATACCGTCTCTTATTTTGTGATTTCTATTTCGGTCGTCGATTTTGTCACAGTGTTTTCGCAGTATAAGAGGTTGAGTGGTTGAATTGATCAATTTGCAACGTATGTTTATTTAAATATTAAAACGTATTTATATCACATATGGATTCCCGACACAGACATTCTAAAAATGGGGGATTTCACACTTCATCATACATTTTTCAATTTCAGTTTTCATTCGCATTTGGATGTTTTTTCCTGAAATCGATGTGTCCGGTATCGTTAAGCCGCTTTGCTAATGATCTCAAGTCGTGAGACTGAAAAACAACGAAGAATGAACGATGTAAACTGAGTTGATCAGCGAGCAAAATCTGAAAGCGATAAATCCTAAAGAGACATGAATTCCATTTAAACTTTTTGCTATTACTCACTTCATTCACTTAGCTTACAAAAACGTTTCGAAACTATCAGGGCTAAGAATGTATTCGTGAGATCTCATGCTCAAATGCATGAAGGGCTGTAACGATAGAAAGTTCTTTTGTTTAAACATTTTTAATCAATAATTTTTAATTTAAATTGTATCAAATTAAATATTATGTTATAATAATAATAATAATAATAATAATAATAATAATAATAATAATAATAATAATAATAAATTGTAGTTAGCTAAATCGAATCAATAAACGATACTTATATTCGCATTTCATTGAGAACTATCGGAGCTTCAAAAAGAAAAGATCTTTCAAAGAGAAGACGAGCTCTGCTGGCGTCAGAATGATCGAAGAGGCAGTGACGCCGTTGACGTATTGCGAGGACGCAGTCTGGCATGGTGAAAGAGAAGCAGGCAGCAAAGAGGGGAGGATTGGGTAGAATATAATTAGATTGCGTAATGCGCGGTCTTAATTTAGAAGCAGTGTGTAAATGTTGTCTGAACGTTGGGACACACTTAAAAGATTTTAATTATTTAGGTTGGTCCCAAGAGTAATACATTGTGGGGGTGATGAAACCTCCTTACCGTGATACATTATGACAGCAGGCTGTGAAAAGAATTCAAGGAAACATTTCCCGGTAGTATTATGTCTGTGTTTATAAAGAAATAATCTAGCAATAGTTCGGGGTGGACGATCAGAATATTTGAGGTGTTTGTTAAAATAAATATATATCAAACGCTTATAAGAATATGTGTAGTGCTGCTAATGATTATAATTTTGATGAATTGGTGACCAAATGAAGGTTTAAAAAGCAATATAACTTACGTACTATTATTATGAATTCCAAAAACATGATTTTTTTTTAAAAGGTAAATGGTGAGGTGAATAGAGAAATATTTATATTCTCATTTGATTTAAATAAATTGTTCCTATAACATTCGCATCCAGCCATTCATCTTTTGGAAAGTATTTTGGAAACCAACAATTTGGAAAGGGCGTAACACTTTTGTTATGCTCTACGTATGGAACCCGCAGCACAGTTGTGTAATGCAGAATGCCTACCACTCATTACGTGGCGTATCTCTTATTTTGTATCATCTTAATTTGGCGTATCATCTTACGTGGCGTATCATCTTAATTTGAGGTACCCTGACAGGGGCGCAAATTCTATGCTTGCGATGGGTGCCTGAATTCCTAGAAACACCTCAGCAGCTAAATCAAATTCAACCACTGTCTCGCAGGAAATTCTTAGGTTGTCTGCTCTGATCGTTAGTTTTACGTAGTTTCCCCGATCAACACCGGGCAACGCCCATGGCAGTACTCTAACGGATTACGAATGACCTGTCTTGTCCTATCGCCTCTCCTTACACGCAGATACACTAACAGGCACCACTTCAACACACACGTTGGGAGACTAGTCGGAGAGGCTTCTCCCGGCTAGAGCGATGCCCCGGTGGGAGAGATAACTGGGAGTTAATTCTTTTGCCATTTGACGTGTAGCTCGGCGCCGGATTTCACATTTTAACCTTAGATAATCCCTGCCACCTCACAGGAAAACACTAACAGGCACCACTTCAACACGGTGGTGCGTGGTGCCCCGCTGGGACAGATAACTGGGAGTTAATTCTCTTGCCAGTCGACGTGTAGCTAGGCCCCGGATTTCACATTTTAGCCTTAGAGAAACACTGCGACCTCTCAGGAAAACATTCGCTTCAGTAATGAGTGTAATGACCCTAGCAGTTGACTTGTCCAGGAACATCAATCAATCGGTCGATCAATCGGAAGCTGTGAACATCAACACCGCGTCCTTTTAACGCGGCGCAGCAAGCACAGTGGTGAGCACTCGCAAAACCAGCGTGTGGGTTGCTTAAAAGGCATTTCCGTTTGACGTTGAAAATGGGTTGGTAGTATAAAACCTTTAATAGTACGCTTAAATTATATATTCCAGTGTATACTGCAGCATATTATTAGATCAGGGTCGTTGATGCTTCTGCTGTACGTAGCAGCTCTCTAGAGGTGGGTTTCTGCAGGTAACGTTGCGTGCGAACAGGAAGGCTTATTGCAACAAAAAGTCTCTAGGCTAAGTGAACCGATTCTAACAGTATCGAACTCAAGTTTGTGCATCGAAAATACATCTTAGTAACATTCAATAACTTGTGACAAACTAGATATTTCCCAAGAATCAAGAAGTTAGCGTTGACAGTCTGCATGTGTTGCTGAGTGTGTGTTCTGCCATCTGACAGAATCGATAATATAGGAGGGTACGTATGGGTGATCTCGCTGTTTAAGAAACTAAATTATGATTATCAAAACATTATTATAATTTAATATTTGTTGTTACTAGTTGTTTGCTGTTATATTTTGTTTCCTTATTTAATATTTTATATATGTATGTACGTATTTGGCATTTTAGGGTCAGATTAATCCGAAATTTGCCAGTTAGTGGCGTTTGCAGGCCTGGACCTTTTTTCATTATTATACACGCTTGCGGGTAATTCGTTCTCCAAAATTAGTTCTGTAATTATTGTCATGTACTTTTTTAAAACATTTAGATGTGCACCACAGGTGCTTCGTTTGGATTTATTTGGACTTTTTCAAGTGATGGCTGAAGTAAGGGCAGAAATTGTAACATTATACTATTTTGTAACCGTTCCCAATAACGCCAGAAAGTACGTGCTGTTGTAGCACGTCTAGTTACCCAATAAATTCATATCCAGTTAGCGCTTAGCGCGGTGTACCATCATCTTCTCCATCCTGTTCCTCTAGCGACGATACAAAATAAAGATAACCCACGGGCAAGTACTTCCTCAATTCCGAGCTGCCCGTTGAGTCACGGCTAACTGCGCGATGCCCTCCCCCCCACACACACGCACACTCCGCTCAAGGTGATTTATGTACGGACACATGATTACGTCCGGAAATACGACTGCTAGTACGACGTCGGGCGGCGCGCCTCAGGGGGCGGGAGCGATGACGGCGGAGGCGGATGTCGTGCGCGGGCTCTTGCCTTGGCTCCGCGTCCGCCCAGCGCTAGCGTCCGCCCCGCCCCGCCCCCACTACCGCCTCCGCCCCCACTCCAGTTTCCGCCCCCTCCGAGTCCCCGCCTCCACTCCCACTCCACATCCTCCTCGCCCCTGTCTCCGTCCCTAGCCCCACCACAGCCCCCAACCCACCCTCGCCAACGCCCCACTATCGCCTCCGCCCTCACCCCTACCTCCTCCCCCACCCCCGCCACCAGCCCCTCCCCTGCCTCCGCTCCCCCTCCCACCTCCGGCTCACCCCCGCCTCCGCCTCGCCCGCGCCCTCGTCTCCTCCCCAGTCCACACTCCCGCCCCACGCTCCCGCTCCACGCTCACGCTCCCACTCCCGCCCCACGCTCTCGCCCCACGCTCCCGCTCCACGCTCCCGCACCACGCTCCCGCCCCACGCTCCCGCTCCACGCTCCCACCCCACGCTCCCGCCCCACGCTCCCGCCCCACGCTCCCGCCCCACGCTCCCGCCCCACGCTCCCGCCCCACACTCCCGCCCACGCCCCCTCCGCTCCCGCCCCACGCGCTCCCGCCCCGCCCCCACTCCGGGTTATCCCGCCCAACGCTCCACACTCCGCTCCCACTCCGCGCTCCGCCCCACGCTCCGCCCCACGCTCCCGCTCTCCCGCTCCACCCTCACGCTCACGCTCTACGCTTCCGGCTCCACGCTGCCGCTCCGCGCTCCCCACCCCACGCTCCGCCCCACGCTCCCGCCCCACATGCGCTCCGCCCACGCTCCTGCCCCACGCTCCGCCCACATCATTTTCTCCAGCGCGTCCCCTTTTCACCGACCCTTCCCACTTCCGCCCCGCTGACCGTCGCTCAACTTCTGCCACTCCCTCCACCCGCCCCTGCGCCCGCCTTCGATTGCTTCAGACTCCACCTCCGCCCCGACCCCTCCGGTAGGGCGTACGGCGGGAGAGACGACAACGGGTAAGTTCTTGATTCGAGGAACACTTGAATGATAAAACGCATTATTTAGGGCAAAGAAGGATTTTCGTCAGATTCTTAAACAATTGGTCATCGCCGAAAGCTGCATCGGTCTGCAATATGTATTCTTGCGTCCAGGCACGTGGGTTGAAACGCCAGCTAATAATGCTTTGAAGTGTCAAGTCGAGGGAATACATTTGAAGGTTAAGGGTAGTTTCACGAGGATTTATATTTTCCTACATCATCACTAAAAACAATATTGAAAGCATTGATGGAAAGTCTGTATACACCCTCTGCAACACGCACCAAGCATTCGCAAGCTCTGCATGCAGCTGCTCATTGGATTCAGCCCTAACCTGGGGATTTTGTTCCAGAGCATAACTGGTGGCCATGTGTCACCACCGGTCCCTGGCTGAGTGGCAGAACCTAGCTCCTCACCGAGCCTCTCTTTCATTTCGTATTCTGCTCCTACCATCACGTACTATCTAGCAAGCGATATTATGGTGTATTGTGTATCATTATGGTGTGTTAAGGAGCTTTGGACGTTTGATAGACATCCTTTAGATCTTTCAGAGCGACGACTTCGCCATTTCCATGGCCTGTATATCATAGTTTTGTACGACGGCTTTGGTATTTCCCACGTCAGTAATCATCATTTGAATAGATGCTTGACGATCCAGCTAGTTTTCTCATGGATGATGCTTCTGAATCAGAAAAATAAATGTTCATGTTATAAAAAGTGCATTTGTATACTTCCTTGATATTCAAACATACGAGTGTCACCTAATGAATTTCTTTAATACTGTACTGTTATATGAACATTACGCAACCAGACAGAGGAACGAGTCACTATTCACAGCCGGCGCCCGTTAAGAGTCACTAACATACCGCCGCGCATTCATTTAACGGAACGATAAATAAGTTAATATCTAAAGATGGAGGATTCGTATAATTATTCCAAGGAATGGCATTTCTTATTTATATTATTCTTTCTTGCTTACAAGAAGATGGAACTACGAAAAGTATTTAACAACACACGGCCGATAACAAACCACGTACTCGGGTGGTTGTTGCTCCTCAACGTCCTCGTAACGTTAGTGCTATGTCCCTGCGCGTGCGAACGAAGCCCGCGACAGTGGCTCGCGGCGCGGGACGCCGGGCGCGAGGCGAAAGGCGATGAGCGGGGAGGCGCAAGATCCATGAGCGGCGACGGCGGCGGCGGCGCCTGCTTCCGGGTGAGCCTTGGGGGCGGCGGGCGGAGCCGCAGTAGCCGCCGCGCGCGCCGGACGCGAGCCGCGAGCGCCGCGCCGCCCCACGCGCTCCAGCCAAGGGCAGAACCCGCCTCCTGCGCCTCCGACGCTCCGATTAACATTCGCCGGCTGACATGTCTCAGGGCAAAGAACTTTGGACACTTCAGCGTCTCTGATCCCCCTTACAACTGAATCAAGAATGGCATTCGCATAACAAACCTATAAAATATCAAGGCCTTTTCTTAGACACACGCCTCAATTGGAAAAATCACATCGACAATAAAGTTATACAAGCAAAAATTAAATTACACCAACTAAAACCAATAATAAATAGATCAGCTAAATTACCCTACAATACTGCCTTCTATACAAAATTATCATACGACCACTATTATTATATGCATGCCCAGTTTGGATCAGCGCAGCTAAATCAAACACCAAAAAACTGCAAGTAATCCTAAATAAATTCTCAGATCTCGATCCAAAGAAGAGATATTATACAAAGATACAAAGATAGTAATGTAAGTTATTTTAAGATTATTTGTAAGATTATTGTAAATTAATTGTAAGTAGATATAAGCAACTATAACAAATGTAGAGTGTATTAACACTGATCTTTGTATTGATCTACACAAAAAAAAGCGTCTATGACCCGGATACTCTAAGGTTCAAGTTCTAACAGTAAGAATTTTCGACACGACAAGGAATAAAATAGAACAAGAAAGAGGAAGGAAAGATCACGCGCGGCCCGTGGCCCGTTTGTTACGGTCCTGATCCGGCATTCATCTCAACTTGATCGTAGAAACCACAGAAAACTCCCGATCAGAGCAGCCGCCTGCTAGAATTCTCCTCCAGGCAGCTGCTGAATACGACCTAGCTGTCTACCTACAGTCGAAAATCCTGCTAGCGTCGTGACTCAAATCCTAGGACCTACCCGATCGGAGGCACTAAAGTCACAACAATGCCCTGGGCCACCTCCGTTATGCCTTTGGCCGGACCAAGGCCGCGCACTAACACCTCCCGTGCTTGTATTGTGCTCGACAGGGCTTTTGAGCCTGCTGCTTCGTCGTATAGCTGGTAAGTCCAGTGGAATCCATATCATTATGTACGATGCTTATGGGACGAACGATAGTAAAATTTGGCACCGGGAAACACGAAATAATACACAAATTGTTTAAAATTTAAAAGGGATTAACAATAACCGAGTTCGTGGGGGAATGGAGCTCCACGATCCAACCACGAGCTTTAATTTTTGACGTCTCAATTGAGTTGTTAGTCTCATTAAAGAACTTATTACTTTTTGATTGATTGATTTGTTCGTGTTTCCGGGCGCGTCAACTGCTTTGATCATTAGTCCCGTTAGTGTAGTGCATGTTTTTTTCGGGAGATGGCGGTGATCTTCCCCCGCTGGATGGCGAGATCCGGCGCCGACCTACCGTCGGCTAGTGGGGTTTTCCCCTAATCAGGACTCTCCCACCAGCGGGGCACCGCCCCAGCCGGGACAAGCTCTAAGCTCCTGACTGGTCTCCCGGAATATGTGGTAGTGTAGTGCATGTTAATGTAAGTGTGTGTGTAAGAGGAGAGGATAGGACAAGGAAGAGGAAAGACAGATCGCGCGCGGTCCGTCGCCCGTTTGGTAGGGTACTGCTCCGGTATTCGCCTGGTATTGATCGGAGAAACCACGGAAAACTACCGATCAGAGCAGCCGGCCGCTACAATTCTCCTCCAGACAGCGACTGAATTCGACCTAACTGAAAAGCTGGTGTCATCTCCGCATTGCTCTTGTAAGTGTTTGTATTCTGAAGTGTCATTACTTGGTGCTCGCGAGTGTCGAGTCAGGGCCTGGGTAGCGCCGCCGCAACCACTTGCGTCTGGCGCTAGATTTGGCAACTCACCACACGATTAACCACTTGCTTAAAAATGTTAATTGGTCTCTGAAGGCGGAGCCATCTAAAGGCGATCAGTTGCGACGACAAGTTTTGATTATAATTAGCAATTAGTCTGAAATGATTGATCCATGAACCTTGTGGGTTAGCAAACATTTGTCAGCAAGCGAAGCCTTGTAAGAGGGAACGATCTTGGTTCAAGTCCCGACAGGAGCGAAAAAACGGATGTAAGAATTTTAGATTATGGTTGCTCTGGTGATTTCTTTTTTTACTTTATTTCGTTCGGTTCTGGCGGATATCTAAGAAGTGTCAAAATACGAGCCCTTGTCCCAATCGTGTTCTCATTCCCATCCATGAAAAATACTTCCATCGCCCACAAATTGAAAAGACCAGCAATTAGGCTAGTATCTGGATGCTAGTAGGAGAAAAGTCTATTTGTGCTCTATCGCCAAAGGAAGAAAGTAATGACACTCGAAATGTATTTGCTGAATTTGTCTAAATTAACATAATAGGAGAAAGATAGATGATGCTTCTATTCTCTTCTAAAGCTATCGGTCTTCTCTGCTAATGAGGTATTGGTCTTGATCACATTTAGGTTGTGGACACATTTTCTAATGGAAGGGCAGAAGGCGGGAAGTAACGAAGGTTCATTGGTCACCCGATAGGAAAATGCAGACAAACCACCACTGAGAATCAATTCTGAATTACAGTTATGGGATAGCCAAACAGTGATGTAATACAATGTGAAATATACCTCACAAAATATACTTGAAATTTATTATTAATGGTTATTTTCAGGCTGGTAGGCCGTAGACCAGTAAAATTTATTGTTGAAAAAGTTCCTAGAACACATTTCGCAAGACTTTAATGAAGTAAGACTACAAAGCAGGGATCCCGCCGCTCGCACATGACATTTGCATTGCGGTCCTTGTGCAATGCGTTGGCGTCTCAACACGTGGCGCTGAGCGTGTGCCGTTCGCAGTCTGCGGCCCACGAAATTAAGCGACCCTCCTCCCTCGCAACCCCGCCCACCCTCCACCATGCCCCGGTGCCCCACCCCCCGCACGGCCGTTGCCTTCCCCACTTGCGTCCTTCCCCTTTCCGCTCCGTGACGCCGCATATGCGACTTCTTTTTACTTTCTCGCTACGGAGTAGAGAGAACGTTATGTAATGCTGTACAAAAAAACGGACCGGGAGTGGTAGCTCAGGGCATCAACTGATGTCACTGTAGCGCCTCTGACCGGGAGGTCCTAGGTTCGAGTCCTGACGGCGGCAGGATTTTCGACTCTAGCTTTTCCGCTGGGTCGAATTCAGTCGCTGTCTGGAGAATAATTCTAGCTGCCGGCTGCTCTGATCGGTAGTTTTCCGTGGTTTCTCCAATCAACCCCAGGCGAATGCCGGAGCAGTACCCTAACAAACGGGCCCCGGGCCGCGCGCGATCTTTCCTTCCTCTTCCCTGACCTATCCTCTCCCCTTGCACACACACACTTACACTAACACACACTTACACTACACTACCACGTATTCCCGGAGAGCGGTCGGGAGCTTAGAGCTTGTCCCGTCTGGGGTGGTGCCCCGCTGGTGGGAGTCCTGGTTAGGGAAAAACCCCGCTAGCCGACCACAGGTCGGCGCCGGATCTCGCCATCCAGCGGGGGAAGATCAGCGCCATCTCTCGAGAAACAAAAACATGCACTACACTAACGGGACTAATGACCGACGCAGTTGGCGCGCCCGGAAACACGAAAAAATCCATCAATCAAACAAAAAACGGCTAATTTTCAGTACAAAAAGCCTTGTTACAGGATCCTGGCAACGAAAAAGTTGATAAATCCAGATGCTTAAGTTAGAAAAAAATCCTCTAACATGTGGCGTAGGCAGAATCCCTTTTGTGGGTTCTTGATACCTAAAAATCGAATGACGGCAAAACGTCCCTCTATGTCTATCCGTCCGTAAACCACGCCAGCGGCTAAACCGTTCAGCAGATTATTTCCAAAATTGTTATTCTTCAATCAATCTCGCTGATGTCTGATGTCACGATCCCTTGAATTTAAAACCGATATTTTAATTTTGGAGGGTATTTTACATTAAGCCCCTGGGGCATTTTCCCAATTTTCTAAAAAGTGACTTCATCGATTTTGATTAAATCTTGTTGTATAGTGGGAAGGAAATTTAAGAGAATGGTGTACGTTTCATGTTCGTAGAAAACCCTGATTTTTCGAAAATTGCATAAGTTCAAAAAATTTTCGAAGACTTCCTACAATCAAAATATTAAAGATAGATCTTTCCCTTAATGAACTCTTCTTCCTTAAAGACAGATTTTGAAATAAGATATGTACAATTTTTCGAAAATGTGGGTACTTTTCGCGTAGTTTTGCATGAAAATCTGGGAGAGAAAGTAAGCGCTGTTTGATCACCACTAGTTTTCTAAGGAGGAACAGTGCATGGATAAACAACACACTTGTAAAACGCGCTGTGCAATTGGCTGGTGATTCAAAACTTTTTAACGTATTACGGTAGTCGGGTGAAGTCAATTTACAGGAAAAAAAACACCAATTATTATATTTGATTCATTTTACTGTCGACGCTCACTTACTTTCAAGTTGACTGCGAGACGCCGCTTTTAGACGTTCGTGCTTGTTTAAAATAAAACAGCCTTGACCCTAGCCAACGCGAAATTTACAAAACATTTTATACAAACCTTCAGATACGATAATTATTCTGACTCTCTTACCCCGCTTAGTACAGAATTTCCGCTGACTTAAGCATGTGCATTCTACACATATTCGGTTTATTCACACGTTTCAGAACTTCGTGGAAAAAAATACACGCGTCCCGTCTCAGCCGGCACTGCACCGCCTCTCATTCTTTTCCCCCTCCCCCCGCCACTTGCACGCGCTGCCATCTCGTCACCTCCCGCCTCCCCTTCAGCTCCGCTCCTCCCGCGCCGCGTTGGCCGGGTAAAACGGTTTTACGGCCGGTTTATGCACCGACTCGCAAACATTTTAGCGCGGCCGCGCGCTGCCAAGCGGCCGGCGGTCGCCCCGCTCGCCCCCCGGCTCGCCCCGCCCCGCCCACCACGCCGCGCCCCTCCCGCCACGCCCCGACCCACCTGCCATGCCCGCCCCACGCCTCCAACCGCCCGCCCCCGCCCCCCAACCGCCCGCCCCCGCCCCCCAACCGCCCGCCCCCGCCCCCCAACCGCCCGCCCCCGCCCCCCAACCGCCCGCCCCCGCCCCCCCCCCGCCCGCCCCGCCCCGCAACGCTCCGCCCCGCACGCCCCGCAACGCTCCGCCCCGCCCGCCACGCCTCGCCCCGACCCGCCCGCCACGCCCCGCATGCCCTGCCCGACCCATCCCACCCCGGTCCGCCCCACGCGTCGCCCGCCCTGCTCGCCCCGCCCGACCCTCCTCTCCTGCCCGACCCGTCCGCTCCGTTCCGTCAGCCCCGCCTGCCCTGCCCCCCCCCCCCCCCCCCCCCCCCCCCCCCCCGCCCCGCCCCGCGCGTCACCCACCCTGCTCGCCCCGCCCCCCCGACCCTTCTCTCCCGCCCGACCCGTACGCTCCGCTCCTCCGCCCACGCGGCGTGCGCTCCGCTTGGAACACGGCCTGCGACGTGGGGCATTGTGCGATTGGAATTACGTCGCTAATATGCAATGCTGTGTGTGACTAGCTGGACTCGATCAAATATTCCCATCCCACTGTAAATTGCTTTAAAAGTGAGAATAGTTTCGTACTGGAATGGTACCTGTATGTACACTGTAGTTACGGTCCGTGTGTGCTTTCTAGTTTATAATGTTAATCTTTGGTGCAAGTTTTGAAACTAAGCACTGTTGGGAGTGAGCTTTCAAATGTGTACGAATGCAATAAAACAACATTATACTCGAGTTGAAAGAAATAATAGTTTGTTTAACTGCATTATACATTTATAAGATAATGAAAGTTAATTTTGGAAACACATTTTACAAGTACAGTTTTTTAGATGGTAGCACGGACGGGTATTAAGACTTTACGTACTACATTCGGCTATGAAAAAGGGTAATCGGCCGAGGCACACGCAGCTTAAAACAAGAAGGGGGCCCAGTACATTTCCGTTTCCCCTCTTTTCATTAAACTTTTGTATTTTGTGTACGTTATTTATTATTAGCAAATAAATAAAAGACTTTGCATGGACAATGGGTTTTATTACTCAAAGTCACAATTAACATAATTTACTTGTATTGCACCCTTTACAAAGTTGCCAGATTGCTTGCAAAGCGTCTTCCCCTAAAGTCTTAGAACGATTCTCCGAATTGTCCGGTTAAAATGGGAAATCACGGGTTGAAATCTTATGGAAATGCAAGGTTTTATTACGAAGGGCTACGGGCCTCTTTCCAAATTTTCAAGGGACACGTTCCTTCTGAAGGGGGTTAGATTACGAGATACGCGTGTGATTTTAGTTCTTCGCTGGCGGTTGTTTTTCTGTCATGCTTGTCCGTCACAATCAAAAATTTCCCTTATGACGAGTCTCTTTCGTATGTTTTTCTGCCTTCCCAGCATTCCCGGTCTTTCTTAGTGTGTTTATTATTCAATATTAATGAGACGAAACACTGCCACATAATTGTCTTGCCAATTTTATATGAAATTGTCTTTACAATTTTCAGATCGATTTTAGGTCAATCAGTCAGAACTATGATTTCTAATGAACATTAATCTGAAACTTTTACTATCCGACGTTGCACAGCTACGACGGTAGAAAACATGAGAAAACGCGAACACCTGCTTATTCAAGGTCAAACATAAATCACTCCTTACATGTGACATAAACACCTGTTTCAACATGAAATACCGCCGGCTAAAATCCGTTTGCGGTTCGCGACGAGGTAGATAGGTAGGTGGGGGTTTATTGCGTAATTATTCGATACGTAGCGCAAAGTGAATGATGCCATTTGGATGGGAGCGTCGTGTAAACGACTGCGCGAGCGTCGATCGGGTTTCGGGATGCAGTTGAGCGGCTTCCTGTAGGCCGCGGCCGCTGGCCCATCTCCAGCAGACGCCGCTTCAGAGGAGCTTACACGACACCCACGCTCACCGCACTCTCCTCTCTCGCCTCTGCCTCTTCACTCCCACCCTCCGTTGCCTTCTCGCTCGCCCCCGTCTCTTGCCTCCCTCCTTCCTCGACTCGCTCTCGACGCGCCCTCCTCGACACATCCTCCTCCTCTCGCCCTCCTCGACCCACGTTCACAGCACTCTCCTCCCTCGCCTCTGCCTCTTCCCTCCCACCCTACGTAGCCTCGCTCGCCCCCGTCTCTTGCCTCCCTCCTTCCTCGACTCGCTCTCCTTGACACGCCCTCCTCGACTCATCCTCCTCCTCTCGCCCTCCTTGACCCACGTTCACAGCACTCTCCTCCCTCACCTCTGCCACTTCCCTCCCACCCTCCGTAGCCTTCTCGCCCGCCCCCGTCTCTTGCCTTCCTCCTTGCTCGACTTGCTCTCCTTGACACGCCCTCCTCGACTCATCCTCCTCCTCTCGCCCTCCTTGACCCACGTTCACAGCACTCTCCTCCCTCACCTCAGCCACTTCCCTCCCACCCTCCGTAGCCTTCTCGCCCGCCCCCGTCTCTTGCCTCCCTCCTTGCTCGACTCGCTCTCCTTGACACGCCCTCCTCGACTCATCCTCCTCCTCTCGCTCTCCTTGTCTCACCCTCCTCCACTCGCCCTCCTTGACTCACCCTTCTCCATTCTCCTCTCGCCCTCCTCGAGTCACCCTCCTCCTCTCGCCTTCCATGACTCGCCCTCCTCTTCTCGCCCTCCTTGACAATGCCCTCCTCCACTCGCCCTCCTTGACTCTCCCTTCTTCACTCTCCCTCCTCCTCTCACCCTCCTTGACTCGCCCCCCTTGACTCACCCCTCTCCCTTTACTCACCCTCATTGCCTCATCATCCTTGACTCACTCGCCCCGATCCGCACTCCTTAATTCTACCTCATTTCGCCCTCCTTGACTCGTCCTCCAACTGGCCCTCGCATCTCTCTTACACTTCCAGAGTGGCCGTCTAAAAAGCAACACTTATTTCTAAATGACATCAGACTTACATAAGATCGATTATGGACTTGAAGTGGAATAAATAATTTTTTTCAAATGTCAATTCTGAAAATTTTTATATCTCCGATTATTCAAATTATCGATACATAACAATAAATTTTCTTTATATTATTAAAGAACGATAATGGAACCGCAAATTAAATTTATTATATCAGGACCTTTTTACTTTTGCAACGTGTAAATATTTTAAGGGCAAACAACGCTACGTGGTTGGTTATAGACCCACTGAAGATGAGAAAATAATTTTCGAAAGTAAGTTATGGACTTTTAATTTCTGGCTCTATTATTTCACTTTATTCATTTATTATTACTGAGGGTTTATACTGCAGTAGTAGTAACGATAAATACAAAGGTTAACTGTGTTGTCGTGGAGAAAACCGACAACAACAACAACAACAACCACAAAGCAAAGTCTCGAAAAAAAACAGCGGTATTCTCTTCCACCAGTGTCCAATCGCCGCCTGGCAAGAAGGTGCGATCGCGCGGGGAATCTTCCGGCTTCATCCCGCGGTTACTTTTCTCTCACCCCGCTTCCCAGCTAATCCCTTGTCACTTTTCCGTACCTGTCAAGGCAGAGCCCGATCGTATCCGGTTTCGTTCAGCCAGTATTTCCCAAGGAGTAAGTTTTCTTTCAGAAGTAACTCATATAGATTGTCGCACCAGTCCAGAGAAAACCTCGAACATATGGCAAAATCTTCAAAATTGTGCATATTTATTTAGCGGAGTGAAAAGATATACGTGAAATGTGGTTTCAGATTTTATCCCACAAACTTTTAGGTGTGGTTTCAACGTTGGCAGTGGTCTGAAAGGACATCCAAACCTTTCTTGAAAATCGAGAGAAGTGGATCTATTATAATCGACCAATATAATATTAAGCAAGCCATGGTAAACGTAGAAATCAATCCTGTTACTATGGAGGAAATCAGAATGGGATGAGGAGCTATGTGCCTTTTTGAGGGGGTATATGAAGGGCTGAGGGAAAGGAATGTTGAGGTGACTATGCTTAGCTTCTAGAAATGAATGAAACATCATTATCTGTGCACGTCTTCTAGAGTTCAGAGGGAAATATAGTTATTCAAATTATCGTTCGCAATGTTGTCGCGGCAGAAGTATATTCCTTCACGAAGGACATTACAAAGGAAAAGAACCTAAATCTATGGCTGATTTGCCTTTAAAAATGGATTTTATTATATGGGAGCGATTATTTTGTTAACAATTCTTCCCAAAATCTCTCATTTCTTTCTGTATTCAGAATTCAACTTGTATATATGGGTTAGGGAAGGGAAATTAACAAACCTTGCACAGAGTACACTTCTCCCAGCGCGTGTCTCACACAATTATTAACAGTTTTTGACCTTAAATAAACAAAAAAATGATTTAGGGATGCAGTCTGTATTCGCCCATCGCGCCTGATGTGCAGGCGGCTCCACACATTCGTTATTCGGCGAACAGCGAGAAACCGCTCGCCGAATCCCGAGTAGTGTGGATGAGGTGCTTGCTATTCACCGAGTAACGAACATTCGATGCTCGCCCTACCCACCGCGTGTTGGTCTTTTGGACACATCAAAGGGAGCGAACATTCGCCGAACACGTCAGCTGCTCGGGATTGGGCGAGCACTAGCTCGCGGCTCGGCGAATGCCGAAAGTGTGGAGCCGTCTTTACCCATCGCGTGCCGGTCTTTTGGACACATCAAAGGGAGCAAACATTCGCCGAACACGTCAGCTGCTCGGGATTGGGCGAGCACTAGCTCGCTGCTCGGCGAATGCCGAAAGTGTGGAGCCGTCTTTACCCATCGCGTGCCGGTCTTTTGGACACATCAAAGGGAGCAAACATTCGCCGAACACGTCAGCTGCTCGGGATTGGGCGAGCACTAGCTCGCGGCTCGGCGAATGCCGAAAGTGTGGAGCCGTCTTTACCCATCGCGTGCCGGTCTTTTGGACACATCAAAGGGAGCAAACATTCGCCGAACACGTCAGCTGCTCGGGATTGGGCGAGCACTAGCTCGCTGCTCGGCGAATGCCGAAAGTGTGGAGCCGTCTTTACCCATCGCGTGCCGGTCTTTTGGACACATCAAAGGGAGCAAACATTCGCCGAACACGTCAGCTGCTCGGGATTGGGCGAGCACTAGCTCGCTGCTCGGCGAATGCCGAAAGTGTGGAGCCGTCTTTACCCATCGCGTGCCGGTCTTTTGGACACATCAAAGGGAGCAAACATTCGCCGAACACGTCAGCTGCTCGGGATTGGGCGAGCACTAGCTCGCTGCTCGGCGAATGCCGAAAGTGTGGAGCCGTCTTTACCCATCGCGTGCCGGTCTTTTGGACACATCAAAGGGAGCAAACATTCGCCGAACACGTCAGCTGCTCGGGATTGGGCGAGCACTAGCTCGCTGCTCGGCGAATGCCGAATGTGTGGAGCCGTCTTTACCCATCGCGTGCCGGTCTTTTGGACACATCAAAGGGAGCAAACATTCGCCGAACACGTCAGCTGCTCGGGATTGGGCGAGCACTAGCTCGCGGCTCGGCGAATGCCGAAAGTGTGGAGCCGTCTTTACCCATCGCGTGCCGGTCTTTTGGACACATCAAAGGGAGCAAACATTCGCCGAACACGTCAGCTGCTCGGGATTGGGCGAGCACTAGCTCGCGGCTCGGCGAATGCCGAAAGTGTGGAGCCGTCTTTACCCATCGCGTGCCGGTCTTTTGGACACATCAAAGGGAGCAAACATTCGCCGAACACGTCAGCTGCTCGGGATTGGGCGAGCACTAGCTCGCTGCTCGGCAAATGCTGAATATGTGGAGCCGTCTTTACCCATCGCGTGCCGGTCTTTTGGACACATCAAAGGGAGCAAACATTCGCCGAACACGTCAGCTGCTCCGGATCGGATGAGCACTAGCTCGCTGCTCGGCAAATGCTGAATATGTGGAGCCGTCTTTACCCACCGCGTGTCGGTCTTTTGGACACATCAAAGGGAGCGAACGTTCACCGAACACGTCGGCAGCTCGGGATTGAGCGAGCACCATCTCGCTGCTCGGCGAATACCGAATGTGTGGAGCCGTCTTGCCGAGAAGGAGGCTCCCGCGCCTTCCACGAACGTCTCCCCCTCCCCCTCCCGGAGCGAGGATTATTCAACCCTCGACGAGACAGCCTCCCGCCTCGCTCCGCGCGCGCGCGGCCCGGAATAGGACGCTTGAGTGAAGCCCCGAGGGGTGCCGTGACGCGGGCGGGTTTTTATAGAGAAGGTCGGGGAACCTTGGGCGTCGAACCGACGCGCTCCCGCGCGGAGCCCTCGGAAGCGATGCGCCACACGGCGCGCGTGATGCACTCGCCTCGGGCTAAATCTGAAACATCTAACAATGCAGCTTTATTTTTGATACTGGCAAGGAAACTTGGGTCCCGCGACGGGTACTAGGCGCGGGAATGTAACTTTCAATGAGAGTTTACGTCAAGTAGTCGGGTTTTACAAAACGAGTTTTGGAAGGAAACAAATTTTGAAAGAAAGAAAGAAAGAAAATCAAGCTGTAAGTGGGACCCATATAGCAATAATATGGATCCCCTCGCACAAAAAAATCATTGGCAACGAGAAAGCTGATGTAGCCGCTAAACTAGCCACATCATTTACATCCGTCAACAATCAAATTCAAGGAACTTTCCAAGACTTCAAAAACTTTGTAATAGACTCCTGCTTCAGTATTGGGACTCTATCTTGAAGTTGAATGTTTCCAAACGTCATTTAGTCATTCAATTCATCCATGATCCAGTTTTCTCTGGAAAACACTTTATGAGAACAGAACAGGTTATAATCACAAGACTGAAGATAGGTCATTTCAATCTCAATTTCTACAATTTATTCAAGAGGTCTGATCCATAATCCTGTCCAAAGTGTGGTGCAGCACTTTCCACCTCCCACCTCATTCTTGAATGCCCTGCTACAAAGAATATTAGAAAATTTCTGAAAATGGGAGGAACCCTAAAATCAATACTCAGTGTGCTCGTGGCACATAGCGAAGTCGCTAGTCTATCGCCACTGAGGTCCGGGTTCGATTCCCGGCGAATCTCATGTAAAAATTGGTTCCAACAAAACGAGTTTGGCTGCTTCACAAGGGCTAGTCCAACCCCTGTGAAATCTCCTAAACACCACCCCTATCCTTTATTCCTTTCCAATTCTGGCCGCTGGGTAGTGACGCAGGAGCGCGTAGCAGGAGGCGCGTACGCGGAGATCCTACCTGGCGGTCCTCTTGACAACTGACTGCGACGTGACGTGACATGACACAGTAGTAATGGAGGATTACTCCCCAAACGCGCACATTAATGGAGGATAACTCCCCAGCGCAAAGCGCTCAACGCCCCTTAAGGGGTCTTGGAGACGCGTTGCGTCAAGTTGTAGACGCAACATTTTTTTTTAAAAAATGCTTGTCAAAATAAAACCTGAGATGTACGCTAAGATGTACTTTATGAAGTAAATCACTATTAAAGATAAAAAATTGGATTTTCTAACCATTCCAACAATCTGGCTCGGTAATTGAAGTGGCGAGACTTTGCGATTTAGGATGTGCCTCCAAAACATTTTTACGTGAAAGCGGAAAAACTGGCCTTCGACTCAATTCTGGTCTTCATGTTCTGAAGCATAGAGTTCTTAGAGGAAGTGAAAAGACACATGGCTTTTAGTATTCCATCGGCATTGGCACATTCACCACTTTGCGATTACATAAATCGTAAAATTGTAATTTATAGGCGCATTGATTTCAGATCCCAGTTTCACAATTGAAGAGATTATTTGTAAACTGACTCCAAGAATCTGTCTCCAAGAATTACAAGTTTTAGGAAGAGAAAGTATTCATATTCAGGCTCATAGTTTATGGTTATGATCAAGAATTTTCGGATACCGTTTAATGTCGGAGAAACACGGCATTTTACAACGTGGTCTTGAATTGTCTTAAAAATATTTATTTTATTTATTTATTAAGAAGGTTGTTTTGTTTTTCATCTTTTTTTCTACATATCCTAATATAGTTGGTTGGGCTATCGATCCGTACAGCCTCTGTACCTACGTGAGTTCTCCCAGCCCCAAACATTGCTGGGTGTACGTTCTGAGAGCAAAACGCCCCGTAGATGGCGGAAAAATGCTGAGTCAGAAAGCCGCTTATGTAAATATAGTAGTTATTAAACAAAAGAAAACAAACAGGAAGAATAAGTAACCCTAATTCAAATATTGTACAGTGCATTTTAATCTGAAAGCTGGGAGTACCATGAATGGGTTATGTCCTTACATGTTTTTCAAATTTGTTAATTATTTTTTTTATATTGCTGACTTCATTACTATTTTAAAAATATGTTGACACGTAAAAGCAGAACACAAAAGAAAACGGAGAAACGTCACTTTGAAAATAAGCTCCTCTATTTATCTTCAGAGCATTGGGCACTGAATCAATGCGTCACAACGTACTCGCAAGTGCATCTGCGTTACGAGACCGCGTGACATGCCCACTCGCGCCGAGCTAAATCTGAAACGTCTAACAATACAGGTTTATTTTTGATATTGGCAAGGAAAATTGTTTCGCAATGAGTATTGATACTATAGTAGGAATTTAACTGTCATTGAGAGAACATTAAGATTTTTACAAACAGTTTCATGTCTGAGTTAGCCGGACAGGTTTTGAAAGAAACAAGTTCTGGAATAAATATTCTATAGATTGTTTCTTTTGATAAGAGATTAAAGGGAACTAAGTGGAAAATAATTATTTACATTGACGCCTTGTACTTTAAAAATACCTGCCTTACGACATTGTATGTGACGCCCACTCATTTACAAACGTCTAAATCTAGTACAGCGTTGTTTTTAACTTTGGTATGTAAACGCGCATCTAGAAGTTTGTGTTGATCACAGACATGAAACATCCAACGAACCGTTTCGTCACCGTACGAAGTTTGCCAAAACTGTTCAGATCTCAGTGGTAAAATAAAATAAGTCGAATATTAAAAGTAATATTAATATTTCCAAGTCACATATTCCAGCGACAGTTGTATGCCAGAACATAGTGTAAGAAATTAGAACATAGAAGATAACAAGTAAAGAAGGATCAAGACTGAACGTGTGATTTGTTCTCGAAAACACTGCATTCCGAGTTGCGTGTTGACTCTGCAGAGGAGATGTTGGTGATGCCTACTCGCTTTGAGCTAATATATCCAGCAATGCCACTTTATTTTTCATTCTGACAAATAAACATGTAAGTCGCCACCTTTAATGGTCACATTAGTTCAACTTTCAAACAGTTGAAAGTAGGGACTTTCAAGAGAAAAAGTAGGACTTTCAAATTGTAAATTATTATTTCGTTCTCTTCAAAGGTACAATTACTATTATTATTATTATTATTATTATTATTATTATTATTATTATTATTATTATTATAAAAGATATATACACAAGTTTCGAAAAAAATTCCACCTTGAATGTCAAAGGAGTAAAAATTAATTTATCACCCTCTCTAAATTATTTGGCAACATCTATTCCGTGAAACAATTACAACCGCATGACAGTTACAGGTGTATATGTTTCAATCAAAATCTATGATTAATCACAGATATAGAAAGCATCAATTAGAAAATATGTGTTTAGGCTACCCCTTCGCAAAATTCTGATTTCCAAGAACAAAGTAAAGCTATAGACTCCTGAAACACCCGTGTGTTAACTTATTCCTTCAGAATTTTTAATTGGTCACAACTAAATCTTGATAACCTAAATAAAATAGTACGCAATATGGAACTGGTAAAGAATTGAGTGGAAAAACTGACGTACTCATGAGCTGAATACGGGTTGTTGATGATGAGCTGTTTATTATAAACTCCATTTGCTGCAGTTATGAATATCTGCCTACGTAAGAAAATTTGTCCTCTATTAAATAATTCGGTTTTTACAAAAAGTACTGATTTGTAAGTGAATGTGCCCAAACCGAAGTTAGCACAGAGAGATAAGTTGAAGGGGAGGGGCCAGAGCGCAGCTGTCGCCCGGCTCTCGTCGAAGGGCCGTTCCGTCCGCCACCGAAGTCGCTGACGCCTGCAGCCGGAACTCCGGAAATACCCGCTCGCTGCCGCAACACTTAACTCGCGAGGCGGGGTACGAGCGCCGGCCAGAAAAGCCACGGACAACTGACCCGTAACTCAGGGCGACTCACACGGCCACTCCCCTTTCTCTAGTCCCCTTCCTTTAGCCTCAGTCAGCAATGCGATCAGCGCCTCTTCTTCCCTCCCCTCCCCTCCCTACCCGGGCTGCCGCGACATGCTGCGGGCCACATCGGTTGCCCGCAAGTAAGTGCAAGAGTCCCTGGATACAGAGAGTAGCGCAACCTGAACGGCCGCCACCATTTAATATCCTTCCACTCGAAAGTCCCGCCAGGCAGCATTCAGGAGTTGAGGGCAAATGACAACAATTATGAGGAATTATGAGGAATTTCGAGTATATTATCGTTGGTTTTTGGTAGATTGGTGGTTCCTAACTTACCCAAAATACCATTTAGTTGAACTGGATATAAAATGGCGGCACCGGTGGCACAAAGGAATGCGCTACTCTCTGTATCCAGGGACTCTAGGAAGTGCTGGCCCGGGGCGCGCCACGTGGGCCGCCCGCTGGACCAGCTCTGACCGAACTGCTCCCCTAGGGATACCGGTAGTCAAGGCCGGATTAACATCTCAAGGAGTAATTAGCACGAAGAAACTATGAGCCTCCCTCTCATAATATTTTAGTTTTGAAGATGAGTAATCAAAACGATTCGAAAACAAAACAATACTGTACCTAATATAAAAATTTAATATTAAAATAATAAATTATTATATATCTAAATTAACAAGTGATAAATATAATTATATAATATATATTTGTATATGTGCCCTTTGTTCGGCGATTATATTAAAGGCATTCTATAATTTTAAAAAATGTGTCTTGGACTCTAGACATGAGCATTCATCGTAGGCGGCTCGTGCATATTTCTTAAGAGGAGGAAAAGAGTGAAATGCTTAAACTTCAATTGAATCATACAAATTAGATTATGTGACTAGACTTGTGAGAGGATGACAGAGTAAGATCTTTCATTTCGATTTTCCGTTTGGCTTACGTCCGTCCACATTGTGAGATTACTGGGGCGGCCCACGTCTGACCCTGCCGGAGAATGTTTTGACCAAACTTCTCCCAGTGCCCATTAAAGGTTCACTTGGCTCAAAAAGAAGCCAATAGATTACAATGCAAAGGAGGTCATTCTCCTCTACAGCCATACAGCTCCATTCAAAAAGGTTTCCTCTGTTGGCCGTACGAGTAGCAGTTCAACTCACATCGTTAGCGTCACGGTGGCGGCAGTGAGTAGACATATGCTAAGCCCTGTGTTGCCAGGCTTGCCCGGTAACCCACAGTTGGACCAATAGTGCCTACCCTTAGGCTGGATTGGGCCAAGGACGTTCGTATGAATGCTCCTGAGCACATACAAAAGTCCAGATGGGGAAACGAACCAGCCCGTCGGGTATCATAGGTTCTGGCGATACTCACGTCAATAGCCTTAAGGTGAATGCAGTGAGGAGATGGGAAGGGGATTCCGAACCTCCCGAACCTTAATTCGGGTGGCCCCCTGATGGACTGTCGGCTTCGTCGTGGCAGTGGCTCGATACTCTGGGCAAAGAGGAAGGACTTGTTCCCAGCGCATGTGAGTTGCGCATTGTTTGGACTCCGGAATTAGCCTGGATAGCTCTGAGCTGGCAGTGCGGTCCGACCCAGACATTAATTGGGGAGGTTGCCGTGAGAGCAAACTGCGTTCCAACGGGATCCGGATACTAGCCTGTCGGCGTACTTGAGCATCGGCGGAGATGAGGATAAAAGTGAAAAGCTTAGGTGCTCACCCCGGGGATTCATGCCCTCTAGTGGAACAAGAAATTGTGTGGGGTGGTAGGGTCAAGACTGGCCCTGCGAAGCGTTGTACGAACGCTAAGAGAAATTGGTGATTAACACACGAGAGGAGAGGCTGAGAGTTTCTTCTGAAAGCGACTTCTCTTTTAAACCCCAACCAAAATAAATTTCCTCATACTATACTGCGGTTTTTACAGAGCTGCCTCTCAAGGCCCGGTATTATGGCACGGTTTTTCACGTCTTTCTCTGCCGTGCCGCTAGCTTGCTAGGTGTTGCATGCTCGCGACCGTATCAAGCAGCGCTGCAGATGAAGCGACTCTAGCGGCACGACCGAGAAAGACGCGAAAAACCGTGCCATAATGCCACTGTGGTGACGGACCTTGAGAGGCAGCTCTGTAAAACCCGCAGTATAGACACCAACTCAAAAATTGTTTATTTTTCCTCAAACATCAAAGCAAATATATTATTTGGCAATTACATCGAGGAGAAGAAGAAGAAAAAAAAAATTCGAGAGGAGGATATTCCTCCCTTGCCTCCCCTGAGAAAGCGCCAATGGCATTGATCAAAACGCTCAACCACTTCCAGCGTCACCGCCGCCGCCGCTGGTCGCTTCCAACGGCCACTCGTCATGCCAGCACACGTCACGCCCCTGCTTCCTCGTTGCGACACGTCGCCTCGCCTCGCCTCCCGTGGCGACGCGGAGTAAACAGCCATCGCAGACTCCGCGTCGCGTCGCGGCAGGGCGAATGCTGGGAGGGGGAGGGGGGAGGCGCGCTGGAGGCAAAGATATAGGTGGGTGGCAGACGCGGAAAACAAAGATAATCAGATTTCGAAGCAAAATATGAAGAAGAAGAAAAATCCCTGGGCATTAAAAGGGGTTCGAATAGCATCAAACAAATTTGTATTAAATCTTTTTTTTCTAGGGCTTTTATCCAGTCAACAGCCCGTTTACCCTTTACGTCCCGATGGGACACACATTCGACCTTACACTAGACCAACACACTTGCGGGCTCCTCTGATCTGAGGTCAGCAGAACGCGAGGCCCTCCGCGACAACACATACAATGTCAAGGGACAAACAACCATGCTCAAGGCGGGACTCGAATCCGCGACCCTTCGAACCGAAGCGCTGAGCCGGTACTCGCTCTTAGCCACCTCGGCCATACAGGTCGGAGTATTCAATTTTATTTGAAGAAATAGATCGTCTTGGAATGTTTTTTTTAGTACCGAGGCACCCGTTAGCCTTTATCTGAACTGTACTGTGATACGAACGCTCAGTATTTGATGTATTAAACAATACTCGAAATTGGAGTTATATTGATGTTAAATCGTGAGTTAATATAAGTGGCGGCTCGTAATTTGGGAAGTTGAAGATTCAGAAAGTTGTGCCTAGGTAGTTCACGAAAAGATGTGGCGGTGTGAGCCAGATGCCTCCGTCGCCAAACACAGCCGTCCTCTGCTCTGCGATTCTTGACAAGTCAGCAGGCAAGAATTCCTCCATAATTTAATTCAACCGATGGCTTTCACCCTGCTAGGAAAGACCTAATGTGTAAGATTTTCGTATTTTTCTGTAAGATAAATAATAATTATATAACTAAAAAGACGTGTACGTTTTGTGTTTAAATTTAAATCGGAAGTAAAACGTTTGTATAATTTAACAAATGCCTTTTTATGAAACGGAATTGTATTTGCTGCGCCCAATTCGCAGATTTCTCATTCGGTCGCTCCTCCTTTGGTCCCGAGTGGCCTCTGGGATCTTGGCATCGGCTCCCGGAGAACGCCGGTGTGCGAAAGTGATCTGATCACAAGGTCATTCGCGTGCTTCTCTGCCGGGGATGATTCGCTTCTAGATGTTTGATCGGGTTGACTAACCGGCTTAGGTGGCTCAACTGAAGTCACTGCAGAGCCTCTGACCGGGAGTCCCGACGGTGGCAATATTTTTGACACTAACTGCATAGCTAGGTCGAATTCAGCCGCTCTCCGGAGGAGTATTCTAGCGGCTCTCTGTCCTGATCGGTAGTTTGCTGCAGTTTCTTTGTTCAACACCAGGCGAATGCCGGAGCAGTACCCTAATAAACAGGCCACGATCTTTCCTTCCTCTCCCTTCTCCTCTCCTCACCACCTACTTACACTTACACTTACATGCACTACATTATTCCACTTATCGGGAGCTTAGAGCTTGTTCCGGCTGGGGCGGTGCCTCGCTGGTGGGAAATACCTGGTTGGGGAAAACCTTGCATACCTTGTCGGGGAACCGCGTGGTATCTCGACAGCCAGCAGGGGATCTCTGCCACCTCCCGAAGAAAACCAAGCGCTACACTTACGGAACTAATGACCTTAGCAGTTGACGCACCTGGGCACACGAAATAATCAACTATCATGACGCTTAGTCCCTGAAGCCCCATTGCCCTTCCCTGGCACCATGGCGGCTCTTTGCCCGGCTGCACTGAAATGTGTGTGTGTGTGTGTGTGCGCGCGTGTGTGAACCATGCGTGATATCATAGCGTACCACACATAATGCAGTGAAACACATGGGTTGATTTTGAAGTTCTGCATTTACTAAAAAAATCGTTAAATCTAAACTGAACCTATTCATACATAAAAGGGGGGTGTTGACTCCGGCAGTGCACCTGCGGTAGGTGCATAATGATCTTACCCAACATGGATGAAAGAGACTTTAACTTTTGACTAATAACCTTTCACGGTCCACAATAAATGGCACTCCTGATCACCAGTTGGACAACCCTTATACTTCATTAGTCTTCTGGGTAACACGTCGAGGTTAACTGTACAACCCGAATACGTTCAGCTTCCCGTGTCTAATTTGCAGTAAATTGAGATGCGATCAAGACAGAGAAATTCTACAGACGAAACAAATATTTGAAGTAATGAATTCAAGGGAAAATTTGTTTTTGAAGTATGAACATCTCATGTCTATCATACTTGGTGAATTTATGAATTGTGAATTAAGGTAATACGAGTATAATCATTCAATAAATACACACATATATATATATATATATATATATATATATATATATATATATACACACGTACGTACACATTTCTGTACCAATTCAATAGGAGAAACACTGGACAAGATTAAATAGGATAAGCACTTCCACTCGCCAATTTGCAAGAAACTGTGAAGCACATTGCATTCTTAGGATTAAATTCCGGTTTATGACTCGTTAATGAAAAAAAACAGTAATTGGATTGCTTGACTTCATCGTTAAAGATCTTTAAAGCATAATATTCATGGAGCAAAATTTTCAATAACTGTTGTAATATATTAATGCACCATTTTGTTTTATAAACGACTCATGAATTTCTCTAATGTGTAATTATCATGGGAGTTAAAAATTATAGACGTTCCTACTTTAATGGCCAGCCATATATATTCTTATTCCATCAGCTGGCATCTGTTCGTCGCCACGCGCCGTGCTGGGAGCCGGGGAGAGAGTCGATCAGAATGACCTCGACCAGGCCTCATAGACATCGAGTTCGAGGACGGACCGCCGCCGGTTCCTGCCGGCCACGCCAGTGACGCACACCGGCCGGCGGCAGTAGCGACGCATTTGAGAATCTTCCCGCTAGAGCGCAGCACACTACGGTCGCTCTCATAACCGGATACTGATGCCGCTAGAGCGCATGCTAGTCGCGCAGAGGTCTTTTTGATATCGAACGCTAGGTTGGCGGCGCGCGGCAGGGGAAACAGTTGCGAAGCGCGCCGCGGTATTTCCTGACCAAAGACATAGACAAATAATAATAAGTTCTCTGTGACCAAAGACGTTCTGTCATAGTAAAAGAAAATGGCTGCTGGGAATAGTCGATAGAGAACTATTCATATTCTGTAGTTATGGTTTAATAAGGTCTGATGGGATAAAACAAAAGTTGTTTTGGAATTAGAAGGTAAATAAGTTTTTATTATATTTTGAATTAGATTTGTTATAAACTTATTTGTAAATTTGATTGCTCAAAGTTAGACACTTTCCCACGCAAAATGATTATCGCGGACTATTCAAAATAGGGTAAGGGCTAATCGGGAGAATAGCTACCCCCCTATGCCAATGCTACATTTAGTCATACATATTTTTTTTTTAATTTTCTTAGTAGGAAATGACATTTTTTAATGTCTATTTATTTACTATTCCCTCTAAAAGAAATTTTCTTAAAAGTGAGTGTTCGCTTTAAAATAAATTCTCTTAAACGTGAGGGAGGTATATAAAACAACGTGAGCGCCGAAGCGACAGCGGAGGCGCGAACCAGGTCTCGAGAGCGAGGGCCGGAAGGCCCTCGCGAACGTAGCACGTTGGATCCGTCGGGTAGCGACGTGCGGTGGCACGTCGCGTACCACTTGGTGAAAAAAATGCGTTGGTTAAAGAATTGTGTGGGTTATAAAATTAAATTTGTAGCGTGAAAAATAGGAATAATCAGTTCACTTAATGAGAGTACGTTGCTACGGAGATTTATACGTACAGGGGGCTTTGGAGCAGGGGGTAGCTATTCTCCCGATCTACCTAGGGTAAGATGGGTAACTGAACCGGCAAGTTAAATGAGACTACATATTTAAAAATTTTGTGTCGTGGTGCTTTTGCCGTATTTTAAAATTTTCTGTTGGTGACAGTTTTACATGTTATATATTCATGCTACGTGCTTAAAATCTGTTTAAAGGAAAGCAACTCAAACGTTAAACCACTAGTAGTGGTAAGAGTAACATTTTTTCTTACATGATTAAATGTAAGAAATTCCATTGTTTGTATACAAAGGTGGAAAAATATATGGACAAATATGAAATGCTTTGTTTTTAATTGAAATTTTTTTTCTTGTAAAGATCAAACAAAATAAGACGAAGAGAAGTGGAATGTTATGTAAGAGAGGGGTTAACTGATTTGTCATCAAAAGAAAGGAACCCTTTTTCATCTTAGAGTGTATTTTAACTCAGTCAATTTATCTTAGATTGTATTTTCCAAACTTAAAAAAGTATTTGCTGTGATTGCTTACTTATCAGTCAGGTTATTTAGTCTGCAAGACCATACTTTGATCTTACACTCCTGTAATATTGTCATTGCATGTGATCAGACTTAATTTATTATTGTTTTGTATTCTAATTATGGCTGAATTCATTCATACTCTAACCTTTTTTTCTTGGTTGTTGTTGTCAGTCTTGGATTAATAAATTAAATAAATAGTGAATATTTTCTTCCTGGCTCAGATAACCCCATTTATTCTATTTCCTAACTAGTATTTTATGTAACATGATATGACATTTACGTAATGTCCTATACGTGACATTGAACATATTTTCATAGAGTTAAGACAGTAAGGGAGTCAAATAAGGCTACTGATCTCAGTGTTCAGGTCTGAAGTCATTGTGCTCCCCCAGGACATTCATTTTCACTACATAAAAATTAATTAATTTTTGGTAATTCATAATGTAGTATTTGTACATAACATACTCGATAAAAATAATTTTGTAACTTGTTATATTAACATACTCTTAACTGAAGCAAGAAATTAAATTAGGTGAGGCTGTTTCCAAATGAAAAAAAACCTAAGGGGACTTTGTTTTTGTCAATTAAAGCTAATATTTATGTAAAAAGCAAAGTATTATGACTCTTGTAACTTGTAATTATGTAAATTTGATGTGTTTTTTGGTGGCAATATTCATGTACATTGGTTTTGAGGGAGGCATCCACCCATTCTCATCGAAGTGAGGTAAAAGTGAATTGTATAACCACTACCTTCCAAGCAGATGCCAGAAAGAGAAGTTCTTGAATAGTTTTAAAATATTTTTTTATTATTTAGTTGCAAATTTAGTTGAAGTGTTCCACAGAATGCTATTACCAGCACTTTTTGTAATAATAAATGCTGTACTTTTCGAAGCATTAATGCAATTGTTGAACAGGGCAGGTGAGATATTTAATATTTTTTTGAATGATAAAAGGTGATATGTCTTTTTACATGCGCTCAAAATTTGTTAGTACAAACTGCATTGGGTTTTTAAAATTTTTGCCATTCTGATATTTGTTCTGTTCTTTCCAGTTAACAAATGTACTATCTTCTCTTTCCCCATTTCTTAAGTCATTAGCCAATTTACATAGGCGAAAAAAATACCCTTATATTTTGAAGGGTATACCACACAACCTCCAATGCAAATAAAAGAAAAGGAGCTAACTTCTTGAAAGATTTTGTTAAAATTGTTTCATTACTTATTTACAAATGCACATATTAAACAATTTTAAAACGGGGGAAAAGTAATTCTTTTAGTAAAAATCTTATTTGCAGTTCGATACACTGCAGAAAGAAGTACACCGAAAAAAGGAGACTGGTTAAAATCAATTAAAACGAAAAAAAGAACATTTTTACACTTTTAATAGAACCGTAGGGAAAATGAGAGAATATTACGCGTGTAAATAAGGGGACATTTTTTTTCCTTTCCAAACTACGAGTATAATGTATTTAGATACTAGCATTATAACATGCTTTAATACGAAGAATTACGTACATAATAAACAATATTACAAAGTCAATTAGAAATATGACTGAAATGTGTGACATTGGAAATCGCAGGCGTATTTACACGGAAACGTGGATTTTAAATGCCCTAATAACACTTTCGCGAGTCCTCGCCATCCACTGAGGGAAGCCATTGACGAAGCAACCATGTAGGTACTCATTATTGGATGAAGAGGGCAATGGTATTATTTCTACTATTAGGAATTAGTGGCGCTAAAACAGCTCGTTCTTTCTCGCCGTTAGTAATGGTTACATACTATTATTTATACCACAATTTCTCTGAATTAACATCTCAGTCATAATTTTTTTTAACTCATTTGAAATCGTAGAACATTTGGTGCAAAAATTAAATAGTTTCAAGCAGTAGATTTTTTTTATTGAAAACTTTAAATGAAAATATATTTTTGATATTGAAATCCTTCTATAAGGTGTGCAGTGTATTCACGAACATACCGGATGAGTTTTTTAGTCTTACAGTATTCTGCGTAAGCAGTATGCAAGAAATAATTAAAAGTAAATAAACGATGCTAATAGCGTTGGCTAACAAATTCAAATAGATCGAAAAATATACAAAAGTAATTATTAAACACTATAGTATTACAATATTCTACACACACACACACACACACACACACACAGATATATAAATATTTATATTAACGCGAACGAAGGCCAGCCATCATTATCACTTTCTGTTATCAGTGCAGCATTACAACAATGGGTTACAAGTAACATTAATCGCTAATTCGTATGGGAAACACGTTTTTCCAATTATTATTGTTGATACCGCAAGAAAATGAAAATGGATAGAAAAATATAATAATTAAAAATATTTTTATATTTATCAGAATTATTAGGTTTACATGCATTTCTCTCCCTTCCCCTACAGTATAAAGCAAAGCGAAATCATCTATTCGTTTTCACATTTAACACAATTAAAGGAGGCAATTTAAAATGAAATAACATAAATATAATAAATAATAATCATAACAAAATGTAATGTGATATAATATACACAAAGTCTAATTTACGTAGCATCCAACTGCGTAGCATCACAATTCATTTTACGTACACGAGCAGTGAATTGGGAGCGGGCGACTTAGGTTTGTCGCCAAATTACATAAAAAATACTCACATTTTCAAAAAATTTAACATGATCTTATTTGAAAATCTGTTTTAATGAACACATTTTGTTGAAAAAAATGTTCTTAGCTGTAGGACGACGCCGAAAAAATTTTGATTTTTGTTTCAATTTTCGAAAAATCAGGGTTTTCAACGATCGTGAGATCTGCACCATTTTCTTAAACGTCCTTCAGACTATCCAACAACAAATTTCATCAAAAAACGATGGAGCCATTTTTTGGAAAATTTTGAAAATGTCCTAAGGGATTCTTGTAAAGTACCCTCCAAAATTAAAATATCGGTTTTAAATTCAGGGAGCCACGACATCTACCAGATTGTTTAGGGAATATCAATTTTGGAGAAAATCAGCTGAACGGTTTAACCGCTAGCGTTCACAGACGGACGGAGAGACGATTTGCCCTTCAATCGATTTTTCGGTATCAAGGACTCACAAAACATGGATTCTGGCTACAACACGTGTTAAGAGTTTTTTTCTAAATTTAGCATTTAATTTATTTTCGTTACCAGGGGTTTTTCTGCCGAAAATTCGCCGTTTTTTCGTGCATCATTACGTAACTTTCTACCGCGGTAGCTGTAGCGAGAAAGTAAAATTGGGAAGTTTACATGTTCCCCAACGCAATACAAAGTTTGTTTTCGTCAGTTCGCAATGATTTTCGACTAGTATGATTTTATTTTACAATTTCTTTGATTTCAGAAATAATAGAAAGTAGATTCACGAAACGAAGTAATGATGAAGGATGATATAAAATAAACGAATGATCGTGATGCTACGTCTCTTATATTCTTCTAATAAAGCACGTTGGTCATTTTATCTTCTTTTTACTTTCTCGCTACGGAGTAGAGGGAAAATTATGTAATGCAACGCGAAAAATAACGGGGAATTTTCAGCAGAAAAACTTACTACAGGGCTATGGTAACGAAAAACTGGATAAATCTAGTTGATTAATTTAGAAAAATGTATATGGTGGAGCCGGAATCCATATTTTGTGGGTCCTTGTTATGAAAAAATCAAATGAAGGCCAAACGGCTGTCTGTGAATAACGCTAGCGGCTAAACCGTTCAGCCGATTTTCTCCAAAATTTATATTCCCTAATCGATCAGGCTTATGTCGCGGCCGTATGAACTTGAAACCGATATTTTAATTTTGGGGTGTACTTTAAATTAAGCACCTGGGACATTTTCAAAATTTTCAAAAAATTGCTCCATCGTTTTTTATTACTTTTTGTTGTTGGAAAGTGAGAAAGACGATTTTATGAAGAGCTAAATAAATTTTGCGCCAGTGAATAACTCTTATTTTCTTATAATTAAATGTTTATATCGTAAAGGATGACGAAATAAATGATACTTAATGTGATGATATTGTAATAAATGATAGCCATAGGCATGCAGACATGCCATGTGTGACCACCCAGTGAAAAGTGTTAAAAGAGGCATCGGAGCCCGCTTTATGAAACATTTTATTTCCGTAAATATGTTCGACCCTTGATTTTTTTTTTTGCCTGACAATTTGGGAAATTGTTTTTCGACATTTGGAAAAGAGCCTTTTAAAGCCTTCTGGCAACTCTGTCAATAGTTCGACATAAAATCGATTGTATTTATTAATTGTCATTAAAGTTATTTTCATACTCCTTGAAGTATGTTTAGTTTATTTACTAGTAAGAGACGTAAATAAATAAAAAAACGATTAATGGAATAGCTTTGTGCATACCTATGATAATTGCTGTCTTCTTCTGATGTGAAAATTGTGAATGATAACCACATTTAAATCTTTCGCCTAGAGTGTGAAGCAAAAGTATTCGATATTTTCATGACCTTTGTTGCTGGAGTAATCTCGTAAAATGTTAAATGGAGAAGCACGAACCAATGGAGAAAAACACGATCCAACGCACCGAATGCTTTCCTACCCAACTAAGTCTGCAAGTGCGACTATTTTCCGAGTGTTTGGATATCTTTCGCTCGTTCTGTATCCGCTCTACGTAAACGAAGACCATTAAAGCGTCGTAACTCGCTGGAGAAATAATTCTTCCCAAGAACCGTTGGTAAACGTTTGGGTTTCGAAAGAAAATGTTCTTTTCCAAAATTAATTACTGCGAGGGTTGTTTGAAATTAAACGAGATAAGCATGTGTGAGATTGTACGGTACAACTCATTTTTCACAATGCAGGAATTATCACTTCAAATTTTTATTGAACTTCATTATTAGGCCACGATTTTTAATGTAAATACGTGTTTTTACAGGTAATAGATAATGCATTCAATATTTTTTGTAGTTTGAATGACATTCTGAATGAATTAAATTTTATTTTACATTTTTTCGTATAATTACCGTTTTGTATAATTTGGAAGAAATGAATAATTTCGTGAAACGCCTATGTAACACTTGTTTTCAATAATGTGTGTTCAATTGCAACGGAGTGAGTATTTATTGTTTCAAGGTGCGTCAACTACTCGGATCATTTGTCCCGTCAGTGTTGCATGCTATATTTCGAGTGATGGCGGTGTAATTACATATGTAATGGATATATTGTTTGGATATATTTTGGGGAAAATAAGTACACACACACACACACACACGCACACACACGCGCGCGCGCGCACACACACACACACACACACACACACACACACACACACATATATATATATATATATATATATATATATATATATATATATATATACCCAAATACCCACACACAAACACAAATACCCAACAAATATCTCACAGCCCTACGAAGGGGCTCGTGAGGTACCTTTTCCTCTTAAAATGTCTTTTAGTCTCCTAGTCTGTGCAGCTGTGATCATTGACATATCCAAGTCTGTATCATATCCTTCACATAAATTTTAAAGTATTTCTGAGGTAGAAAACAGCTTGCTTAATCAGCTACATATGTGCAAAACCCTTAGGCTGGAAGACAACCTTGTTGCTACGATTAAATAATGCTGCAGTTGATCATGGAGCTTTTATGAACTGAATAAACAACAAACGATACGCAGCATTGTCGAGCGATAGTGAAACGAACCTCGTGCTGAAGAGCTTGATAATAAATGACAATTCTTGAATGTTTGTATTAGACTTCTTCAACAATAAAAGTAAAACTTTTCTGAAATGTAATATTTTCCCTGATTTTGAGTGGATAACGAATCGAATGAGGCGTTTAGCACCTGTGTGGTCGCTTTCTTTGAATGTTGTAGCTCTCTGCGATGGTGAATAGAGTAGGCGCTTGTGGGCGGAGAAGGGCGTGGCTCGCGAAGTCTGTCAACAAGTGGGCGCCCCTCCCTCGCCACGCCCATAGGCTGCCTTCAGCCACCATGCAAACTCTCGCTACTCATGCACACCTCAACGTGCGAACGCGTTCAATTTTAAGGGGGCTCTGAGAAGACTGGTTATATTCGACTTCGGGCAAGTGGTGCGATATGATGTTAAAAATACTTCGCCCACAATAAATCATTGATGTTTTAAAGCTAGTTTGGAAACCTCAAACCGGGAGCGGTGGCTCAGTGCATCAACTGATGTTACTGCAGTGCCTCTGACCGGGAGGTCCTAGGTTCGAGTCCCGACGGCGCGCCGGCTGGATTTTCGACACTAGTTTGTGAGCTAGGTCGAATTCAGTCGCTGTCTGGAGGAGAATTCTAGCGGACGGCTGCTCTGATCGGCAGTTTTCCGTGGTTTCTCCGATCAACACCAGGCGAATACCGGAGCAGTACCCTAACAAACGGGTCACGGATCGTGCGCGATCTTTCGTTCCTCTTCTTATCCTTTCCTCACCCCTTGTACACACACTTACACTAAAATGCACTACACTACCACACATGCCGAGAGACCGGTCGGGGACTTAGAACTTGTCCCGGCTGGGGCAGTGCCCCGCTGCTGGGAGATACCTTGTAGAGGAAAACCCCCTGAGTCGACGATAGGTCGGCGTCAGATCTCGCTATCCAGTGGGGGAAGTGCCACCTCGCGGTGAAAAATATTAATACCTACGGGACCTCAGTAGTTGACGCGCCCGTAATCACTAATCAATCAATCAGTAACCTCAAACATTATATTCGTGCCCCCAAAAAATAGTTTGACAGTAGCCATGAATATTCATTTATAATTAAAATTTAACTAAAACAAAGTGATACAGCGCCTCTTCATGTTCAAAATTCGAGAAAGGACGAAAGGAGGATCAAGTCGAGTGAAGTATGCGTAGTCTGGTCGAAGAAGTCAGCACAAACTGCGTTCGTTTTGTTCAATCACGTACACAGTTATATCATCCGTTATTATTTCATATTTTAACTTTTACAAAATTGCGAGAATGGTAATTTTAAAAACATTGTAAGTAAAAACATTGAGAACAAAATGAGCTCATCGATTTTCAAAAAAACATCGGCCTCAATATATTGATGTTTTTAAAGAAACATCGAGTTTTTTTAAAACATTGAAATCGATGTCGCCTCTCTACTTTGGGCACGAAAGAACTCGTATGCCGCTCAGACATTGGTACTGCAGAAAGGAGCTCGTGAAAGTCACAGGTCTCTACCATACGTCACGAAGTTTTTACTGTTTATTTTACGATAAATCAAAAATAAAAACATATGTTGAGGCTGCGAAATATTGGGAGAGCTTTTTGACGAGATTGTGCCAAGGAAACTCTTTGTTTTTCCGTGCACTGTCATGAGAGCAGACTCTGTAAAGACTGAAATCCAGACTATTAAGCATTCCTTGGCGTTAGAATTAAGTATTGAAAAAATATCAGTGTTAGCTGTCTGGGCGGAAAGAAAATCGTTTTACTTCCGTTTTCTTTTTCTCTCGGAATTCGTGCAAGTCGAACGCTGGACGTTTGTAGTGTATTGCTTTTAATTCGGCCCAAAGAGTGGTTATAATTGATTTATTCCCAGTATGGCGCCAAATTTGAATTAATGTGGCTGCCTAAGCCAACAACATCACACGCAGAGATTGTGAAAGATGTATGTATTGAATTATACTAGGATTGTTCACGTTTTCTTTAAAATTGTTGATCGTCTCCCAGAAAAAAGTTGCCAATCCGCGCCCTTGGCGAAAATGCTTCATTGGTTGGCTGAAGGCTACAACTGTTTTGTTCACCCACGCCTTGCGCCGCGCCGCTCACCGTCCTAACCCATCGCGCTCCTCTCTCTTGGAACGTTTTTTATAAACAACTGAAGCAAATGGATACATGGTACAAAAATATGACTCGCTGGGCTCCTGCATTTCCTAGTGGAGACACCGATCTTTGGGCTTGTATTTAACAAAACGATCATTGAACCTAGCCGATGTAAAATTTCCAACACATTCTACAGCAAAATACAGATTGTTTTGGCTCACTTTCGTCTCGTAACTACCTCTAAAGTATTTCTGCATAATTAAATAGGACCATTCCTCACCGTTCCAATTATCTATTGTTTCAGATGATTGTCAGACAAACAGAAAAAAACATACTCGCGAGCGAGAGAGTAGGGCGAGGTGGGGTAGGAGGACGTGAGGGAGGGGGCGAGGGAAGATGGAAGCAACCCGAGCCTCCTAGGGGCGCGTAAGCAAACGCATGCGCGCGTCAAAATAAACGCCCCACCCCCGCGAACACGCGTCGCCTTGTTCCCACCCCAACCACCGATTCAGTACGAAACTGCTACTAGTATCTTGTGCCTACGAATATTTAGTTGTCTTGGTGCATGCGTGCGTCAACTGAAAAGGTTGAGAACTGACTTTCGTGTCATTCTCCAGAATGAAATACACGCATCGGAACAATCGGTCTGTTTTTGGACGAGTTATGTTCGCTGAGCATGTTCAACGGTAATAGCGGTTGTTTCGTATTTGTATTTGTGCACTGGGAAATGTGCTATGACTGAACCGTGAATTTTGAAAGGGCGAACTGTACAGTGCATTTAAAGAGTGTGATAAAGTGTCTTTTTATTAGAGCCTTTGGTCAGTATTTATTCCCCCTTTGATCTGAGATACATATTTTGCACAAAGTTTAATATGAATACATTTTAATAAATTGATTTACTCTAGTTGTAGTGGTGACGCTATTATATAATACATTTTGCTAGGCCCAAAGCATACCAGTATGCAATAAAAAATCCCTTTATTTGTATGAAATTAAAATAATTTCCGCGAATGATTAAAGTAATTTAAACATTTCAAACATGTTCTTGGCAAA
The DNA here is from genome assembly GCA_011170035.1 of Teleogryllus occipitalis. Lineage (NCBI taxonomy): Eukaryota > Metazoa > Arthropoda > Insecta > Orthoptera > Gryllidae > Teleogryllus > Teleogryllus occipitalis. The sequence continues at coordinate 246,541 of BLKR01001559.1, forward strand.
TTTAAGGATTTTTAGTTTCATATTAATTAAGTTTAAAATATTATTATTACATTATAAATAATTTATTTATTTCCAAACAATAGATGATCGGGATGAACGTTTCATTTTTTAGATCATACGCGATTTGTTTACCATTTCGAAGAACATTTAGTAAATAGTAAAGAATGTTCCTTAGAAACATTATTACGTGGTGCTTCTGTAAATGTGGTGTCTAGGGCTGGACAAAATCATGATTAAAAAAAAATGTAAAAAATCTGATTTTTTTATTTAAATCAGATTTATTTGATTTAAATCAGATTTATTTGATTTAAATCTGATTTTTTTAATTGCATTAGATGTTTTTACTATAAACCAAAATCGTTGAGGGATTTATTTATCCTTAATTACTGTAAAAGCAGAAAAAAGTTTATTTAAACATAAGTTTTTAAATTTATCATTACATTATTGTATTTTATTTAAAAAAGATACTGTGTATATGAGGGGTCCGGTGCAATACCGCCCTAACCCACAAAACCTTTAAATTGGAGTTGCTTATAGTTTCGTTCTCTTGAAACACTTCTCGTGCGTCCACATTACCGACTAAGCTTGTGGTACCATCTATTTGCATGATTTAGAAAAAAGGCATTCTTCGTTCAAAGAAATTTTACCATTTTTAATGCAATACTGCCTTAATCAAAAAGTTCATAAGAAATTTAATATATTCTTTATGTCGTATTTTTTATTTTTACAGATATTTAAAATACAAATATATTAAAATAATAAATAATAAATTTAAATCACGTGACTTGAGTCATACCAGCCTTAGTGGTGTCTTTCATTTTCGGATGAGGAAATCGTACAGAATCATCCAACTACTTAAATGGGAACCACGATTTTCATTAAGATGAAATGTGGGCTAGTTGATATTGAATTTTCTTTTCTGATTTATCCCAAACGTCGTGGATAGCTAAATCATTTTTTATGGATTCATGATGGAATACAGTACGATGATATATACCTCAACCACTGCCATACGATACTGTTCGAGTATGAAGGACACTGCATAATTTCTGGCAAGATGATTAAACTGTGTGCGTGATCATTTTTTATTTATTTTACGTCAAAAACAGTTAAAAACTTGTAAGACGTGCTACGAGGAAAAGTAAATTCTGTACACGTTTAATTTATTTTGTTATTTCTACACTAAGCCATAAACTAGTTGAATTTTGAATATAGAAGAAATGAACGTTTTTTTGCAATTGTTAACAAAATATTCCCTCCGATGTAATAAAATCTAATTTCAAGTGTAAATCAGCTATAAAATAGGGCTCTTATCCCTCATCATGTCCTTCGTCAAGGAATAATACTTCCTGCCGCGACATAGAGAACGATAATTTGAATAACTATATTTCCCACTGAATTCTAGAAGACGTGCACAGATAATGAAATTACATTTATGTCCACAAGCAAAACAAGGGCCATCTCAAAATTTGCTCAAAGGGTTCACTAACTCCTTCTGGTTAAATGTATGCTATAGAGCATTTTTGTTCTATAGGAAAGATTCAATTATGCATTTTAATTATTTTGCAGCGATCTTATTGCTCATATAACTACTAATTCCATTGGCATCGTAATTTCATGACATGCATGCTATTTAAAATATTCGCGTTACTTCACAGTAGTTATTCCATTCTCAGCGTATTATACATCAGGAAGCGATAGTAAGAACAATGTGCAGCAAGATGGCCAGACAGATAACGTAACAGTTAAGTTTCCCACCAGTGAGAGGTAATGTTTTTCATGTGAATGACCTTCAACAGAAGTTGAAACATTCTCCACGAGAAAACGCATACTAATTATACATAAAGGAGAATGGTTTGACAGTTTTGAATCTCATTCATGAAATTTCATATATTGTTAATCACATGACAAAAGCAGACGCCCAGTTCTTTGCTATTTATTGTGAGCTTCCTTTGTCTCCTAAATGCGCGGTCGTTCTGTTCGATAATCTCTTGGGTTTCCTTCATAGACTTCTGCAGTAATAATTTTAACTCTTAGTTTTGAAAACAATAAATTGGTCAATTTTTAAACAATTACGTGTGAGAACAAAATTAATGGTACTGATTATTTCGAATTTGAATCTAAATACAGTTCTTAATCTGTTCAGGGGTAGATGTCAGGGAATTTGCTTGATGTCAGACTTGAGCAGACACTTGGGCAGAGAAATATTTGCTAATTATTATTTTATAACCCGTTTGAGCAACATACTGGTGTTTAATAAACAGTCTGAATCATATCAAAATTAACTTGGAATAAATTAATCATTTCACTCGAAAGTCACATAGTGTGTCATTGCTAATATTTTCATATCAATAAACAAAAAGTCAGGCTATTAACGTAAGGTTTCTAAGTACATCAAAACAAAACCTATGACGGTAACGTATGTTGCTTCTGATAGCTTCAATACTTACACGAAACTTGGTTCATTTTTTCAGAAATAAACGATCACTTCGATATTACTCACCAAAATAAATAGGAAATGTATATTGCGAACCTCCTCTGACAGTCCTGAACGCTTCATTCTGAGAACCAGTATATGTTTTTACGGGCTATTTTTCTTCCTTATCGCAAAAGCTAGATAAATGACCTGTTTGTTGTATGAGACTCAAATAAGTAACCCATCTGTTGTGTGCAAGATGTGATATATTAAATTATTTTATATTACTGAATTCTTATTTGCTATCCACAGGCAGAATTTGAGAATCATTGTTACATGTTCAGAGACCATGTGAACCATGTGACCCATGAGCCATGTGCGTTGTATCTACAGAGCTTCATAAACTGCTGTGTTGTACCGACTTAACGCCTGTGATAAAACAAAATATAGTTTATTTATAGCACAAGTAGAAACATTGGTCAATGCGAAAGAGAAAACCTAAAACCCAAAGCTCTAATGCTTTAACGACCTCTAAGTAAACAGGTACACGTGCCTGGTTCCTGTCACATCAGTTCGGAAATGTAAATGTTCCTCTTGTAGGATTGAAAAAGCGCTTGGTGATTCTAAAAGTTCTCATACATTAAGTTCAGAACAAACTATTCGTGAAAACCAAATTCCTCACGAAACAAATTTGGGGTCCTAGGGAGTCTTAGGATCATTAAGAAGGTCTCAGTCCGCCCCCACCCAACTTCCGAAAACCCCCGCCGACGAAGAGGGCGCTGTCCAAACACAGCCCCTGGACGGGACGCCACATGACGTCATGTTTACGGCGCGGCGTCTACCCGTCATAAAACGGCAAGGTTTCGCCGTATTTCGGGAACGCACGCGTCTACGGCGAGACTTTGCAGAGCACGGGGCTTTAGAGCGCCGCGCCCACTATTTTGTTTGAGCTGGCCGCACTTTGCTAGGCGGGGAAATGTTTTAATATCAGAAAGTTCCCATCCTTCCAGCTGTAGAATCAGTTTGAAGTGTCTACATAGAAAGAGAAGATGACGGATGACACGTTTTATGCGAAATTGAAAGAGTTTTGTTCATTGGAACTCACGTACGTTAACTCTCCGGCCAAGATTTCACATTTGCATTACATTTATCCGCCGTTAGATGACTATAAATCCGCCCAAACAAGCAAAATGTTAGTAATTAATTCAAGCGGTAAATTTAAATTTCGTTTCCATAATTTCGTTGATTTGTTTATTGGGATCAATAAAGGATAAAAGAAATGCTTGTACAAAAAACAGATTCAAACAATTGGAAGTTGTTTGTTTAAATCAAACATGAATGTTTCGATCACACTAATTTTATGACTAGAAAACTCATATCATAACCAAATTTTTATCACAATGAACCAATTCTGCAAAAAATATTGAACATAAAACAATTAAGTGAACACTTTTAAATATCCATTTAACACTTGGGAACGAACAGCATCATCTACATCGCAGCAAGAAGCCGGACAACCTCAATGAGAGTTTCATTTTAATTGTGGTTGCTGTTGCTTCAGTCATCTACGTTCTTCTGTCGCTTGATGCATTTATTTGCTAATACTTTGCATCATATCTTTTGGTGGTTTAAAAATAGTGCAACAACACTTCAGTACATGCTACTGTGAATAATATATTAATGATATATTCCGTACGCGGTTCAAACCATACTAAAAAACAATGCAACAAGTAAAAACATTAAAGATTTTTTTAAATATAAAATCAGTTTTATATAGGGGTCGGATTTTCATGACCCAAAACATCGTCAAAAATGATCAATAAAATGCTCTTGAAATGTTTTTAAAATGGGCTAAATCATAAAAAAATGACGTAAAAAATGTGAACAAAACCAATTCTAATGGACATACAAAGCTGTTGGATTTGAAACTGATGTAATCGTCGCTTCTTCCATTCGTTCAAGTGAACTCAGCTCGCAAAATTTTGGTGAAGACTGTTCTTATCCAGGAAATCTCTGTCTTTAGTTATCCCGAAATAGCCCCAAACCAACAATGGCGGTGATTGATAGATGTCACAGGTACCTTAGATTACATAATCACAGCGGTTGACATTACACTTTCTGAGCGAAGAAATCGAAAAGACTAGTCAGGAATTCCGTGGAGAACATTTCTTGTATCTCATAAATATTATTTTAAGGAAGTACCACTAAAATTATATTAAAATCGATTAAGTCAGCGAAATATGCATTAAAAATCACAGAAAAGAGTAAAAAATTACTTATTAGTCCAAATCAACGAAAAATGCAAAAAATGCTATAAAATGGTTCATTTTCTTTTGTCATAATATAAAATTAATTTCTTTACTAAACGGTATTATTGTAAAGTGAAAAGAAAAAAATGTCATTTCATAAAATCCGCCCCCTAACTAATATGTATGAAATTTTAATTTTAGATTTGTTATTTATATTAATTTGATATGAATCACAAACGTAAGCAACATTGTTTCAAATTACAGTATATTCAGGTTATGACATGCCGTCTATTTCCTATTATTATATCTCTTAATTTATTTATCTAATTAATTAATTATGAATTTGGCTAGCTTGATTTTTATTATAATGGGCATTATGATACTTTCAATCTCAGGGCCACTACTCAGTGTTCTTTGTTGTGGGTTGAAAGTTAACCACTCTTATAAGACTACAGCTGGTGATATGTATTATGATGGTAATTAATTTATTCTATTGAGTAATTTTCTTAAAATAACACGTCATTTCTTAATTAATATTACAGCGGTAGAACTACCGGCTGCATTTTGTTATTTTATTACTATCTTTTCTTTCCTTCTGAATTGACATTAATTTATTATTTATCTTATTAATTTCTATCTATGATGGCTATTGTTAGTTTTTTCTTATTACTTTTGAAAACTGACTTAATTCAACTTACTTTTTTAATGACATTCTTGGCCTTGAACAGCAGCCTTAGCCACTTCGATGGTTTTCAAATGATGGTTCCTGTGTCTTGGGTTCTGCCGCCTTGTGCCTTGTTCTTTGTAGGTTTCCTAACTCTTAGCCGCAGGTCATTTTTCTCCCTGTTTTTGCAATTCAGACCCATTCTTTTCCAAATGTACTTAATATTCATTCTATCAATTCCTGTTACATGAAGACATCTATTATTCCTTCTGTTAATTCAAATCTCGGGACAGTATGCATTAATTCGATATTTCCGGCCGTCATTCGAGAAACCGAGGTATTTTGACATTCGTCAAGCGGCGACCTGGAGACATCCGGTACCGTAAGCGCGCTAAACGACACGCGTCTTTCCACGAGGGCGGCTGGAGGCGGAGCGGCGGTGACGCGCGCGGGGGTCGATGCCGGGCCCGGGGCAGTCGCCTCGCCTCGCCCCGCCCTCGAGCCGCGTTATAAACAGCCAACAAGGGCGCGTTGTGGCGCCGCTTGGCAGCCGACGCGAGCCGGGCGCTGTCGGTTGCCCCCGGCGAATAGCAGCTCACCGGCTGCGCGCGGACCGCGCCGGCCCTCGCCGGCCCTGGCCGGGGCGGTGGCCGGTTGTCTTGGATAATGAGTGAATGTTGGAATGGCGGTGGCCGGTTGTCTTGGATAATGAGTGAATGTTGGAATGGCGGTGGCCGGTTGTCTTGGATAATGAGTGAATGTTGGAATGGCGGTGGCCGGTTGTCTTGGATAATGAGTGAATGTTGGAATGGCGGTGGCCGGTTGTCTTGGATAATGAGTGAATGTTGGAATGGCGGTGGCCGGTTGTCTTGGATAATGAGTGAATGTTGGAATGGCGGTGGCCGGTTGTCTTGGATAATGAGTGAATGTTGGAATGGCGGTGGCCGGTTGTCTTGGATAATGAGTGAATGTTGGAATGGCGGTGGCCGGTTGTCTTGGATAATGAGTGAATGTTGGAATGGTGGTGGGTGGTTGTCTTGGATAATGAGTGAATGGTGGGTGGGTTTCGGAATGACGGTGGGTGGTTGTCTTGGATAATGAGCGAATGCCGAAATGATGGTGTAGGTTGTGTTGGATAATGAGCGATTGTCGTAATGGTGGGTGGGTTTCGGAATAGTGGTAGGCGGTTGTGTGGGATAATGAGCGAATATTTCTGAATGTTGGGTGGCTTTCGGAATGGTGGTGGGCGGGTGTCTTGGATAATGAGTGAATTTGGGAATGGTGGGTGGGCGTCAGAATGATGGTGGGCGGTTGTCACAAGGATCTACAATTGGAGGTTTGCTAGGGTGATGGCGGCTGTTTGTATGGTCGAAAGTTGTCTGGACGGGACGAAGACGGATTGTCGAAAGGGCAGGTTGCGCTTGGGAATTCGAGGCGGGTCGCTGTGAATGTAGCAGCCATGGACAATTGATCGATTGCGGCCCAAAGTAGTCGCCCGACACTGCTAACCGGACAGGCCAGGGATGTGCAGCAGAATCATAGAATGAACACGACCTCTGTAGGGATGGAAAGGCGTTTCAAAAGACTGTCAAATCTATTTTCAGCCCAAAGTAATGCACTTACTATGCTTTCTGCACTTGAATGAATGCATTCTCTATACGTTTAGCATAACTGTCAATCTCATGAGGTGGAGCTTCAAAAGGCTGTAATGTGATATTGACGAGGAATACTTAGTCACATATTTTCGATCTAAGTGATTTTTCAACCCACGGAAACTTCATTAAAGTTAGCTGTCTATCTGAGAAAAAAATTCTAGAATTTTTTGACTATTTGTTTTTTCTTGTACATTTAATTTCATTATGCTTTTAGAGATCAGATAATGTTAAAAACATATCTCAAACATATCTCATACCTCAAACATTATAACTACAACAAATTTATATATATTGATAATTTTTTTAAATTGAGCACAATTGAATATTCTAGTGAGTGAACTAGAATTGTTAAGGTTCTACAAAAACTAAAGGATCTGGATTTGATTATTTGCGAAAAATTATTGTTTATAAATTTATTCTGGACCTTTCAGCTCATAAAACTGAAACTTTTAATGTCAGATTAACTATTCTAGTTCATTCACTAGAGCAAATCATGGGTTACATGCTGTAAAAAGACCCCAAGACGTGTATTTCCGTTGAAATCTCGAAATCGATTTTCCGCGGCATTACGTAACTTTCTATGTACTAAGTATATTACTCCGTATATACGTAGGACGTATAAGAAAAAGTAATACAATGTCTCTACATTCTACATCTTTCTTTTCTTTCTTTCTTTCTTTCTTTATTTCTTTCTTTCTTTATTTATTTGTTTATTCGTAGGTCATCAGTGAGTCCATATATTAAATTGTAATATTTTGTTAAAATTGTCAGTATAAGATACCGTTCATTTCTTTACGTCGGCAGCTGCCAGGGAGGTAGGAAATTGAGTTTCCAATTACATTCCGAAATTACCTTCGACACCAATTCTGACGTTCATTGCCATCCTACACTCAATGGATTTTGCTGATCAGATTCTTGTACAATCTGAATAATTTCGCTGAACTTATGAATAAAGGAACATTCCATAACGCAAAACGTAATACAGCTTTCTATTAAGTGTGGCTGTATTACATTATTCGATACTCAACGGTCAATTTGTTACTTTTACCGAAGCGGAGAGGAGCAGCAGTTTGGAATATCCAATGACCCTTTCACGTGAGATGCGGCGATGTCTCCTTTCTGCTTCTTTTTGGAAAATCAATAAAAATTCAGTATCACGGACGATTTCGTTAGACAATTTAATCTGCCTTTAGCATTCCTGGCCGAACGGAGGAATATAGTAGCCGACTATTGATGATAATTCAGGCTTCGAGCAGTAAATAAACGTTGGAACAAAGTGAAATATTGCCCCAAACACTCTAGCGCATTGGCAAGATGCATTTTAGTTTTGGAAATGTGATCTCTTATAGAATATATAAGACTTAAAAATGGAAAATTTGAAGAAATATCTAGTTATGTGTAAGCAAATACGACGTAAAGGCAATAAGTATCAGTACGTTCGTTCTAATCGCCTGTAGATTGACTGTACAGCTTTGTGCACTTGTTCAACCTTAAGGTGGTATCGCTCACAATGATAATGCTAAATTTCAGCCTTATCACTCTACGATATCTTGAATTGTTGCGACGTGATCATGGCTGCACCACTCACCGTTTGGATAAAAAAAGAACATGCTTTCGTAATCCCGTTTTTTGTCTTTTTTTCCCTTTTTTTTCGATCTTAAAGAGTACAAAAAGCTGGAATTCTTAGAAGAATTTAGCACAAAGTGGGTGGGATGTTTTTCCTTGGCCAAGGTATTACCAGTAGATTGAAACATTCAAATGCAGTAAAAAAGGAATGCAGGACGAAAAGAGGAAACTGTCCAGTCTCATCCACAACTGATCGCAATATTGAGCAAGTCTGAACCCTGCCAAACCATGTGAACGTTAATCAAGTTCATGACGAACACCGAGGTGGATTGTCAAGATATTATTGTTACAAGACAATGCGCAGTTAAATACCACCGCTCAGGGTCTTCAAAAAATGTCATTCGAGAAATCAGATCATCCTGAATTCAGTTCCAATCCGGTCACGTCTAATTATCATTATTTGGCTCACTTAAAGATGTTTCAAGAGGTTGAAGAGTTGCCACCGACCTTCAGGTGAAGAAACTGTTCATATATGGCTTGTTGCTAAATGGAAAATCCTTTCTATTTTCTCACTACGGAATAGTGAGAAAGTTATGTAAAACTCCGCAAAAAAACGGCAATTTTTGGTAGAAAAACTCTTATTACTGGGCCCTAATAACGAAAAAGTGGATAAATATAGTTGCTGAATTAAGAAACAAATTCTCTAAATCGTGGCGTTGCCAGAATCCATGTTTTGTGGGTTGTTGACACCGAAAACTCAATTGACGGCAAAATGTCGGTCCTACGTCCGTCTGTCTGTCCGTCTGTGAACAACGCTACCGGCTAAGCCGTTCAGCCGATTTTCTCCAAATTGGTATTCCCCAATCAATCTGGCTGATGTCATAGTCCCTTGAATTTGAAACCGATATTTTAATTTTGGGGGTACTTTACATGAAGTCTATGGGACATTTTCCAAATTTTCAAAAGAATGGCTCCATCGTTTTTGTTTCAAATTTTGTTGATGGATGGTGTAAAGGACGTTTAAGAGTATGGTGCAGGTCTCATATTCGTTGAAAACCCTAATTTTTCGAAAATTGTAAAAGTTCATATTTTCGGAATCTTTCTCCAATTACAATTATGAAGATAGAGAAGTTTGCCTTTCATGAAATCTATTCTTCAAAATAGATTTTGAGATATGTTCTTGAACAATTTTTCGAAGATTTGAGTTCTTTTCGCGTAATTTTGCGTGAAAATACGGGCGTGAAAGTTTTATGAAAGTATCGGAAAGCTAGTGCTATGGACTAAATGCATTGAAAATCATTGTGTTTATGTTAAAAATAATTCGTAATTGATCATTATAAACATTGAGTGCAGCTTCTTATTGACTTACCCTCCTCTTATCTCCTTTTAACTGCGGAAGAGGTATATTTTGTGGTGACAGGGAATTAGTACTACAGTCACAAAGGCAAGTATTGCGCGTCATTGTTTCGTTTAAAGCAGTTGCTCAAACTCAGGTTTGGATGTATTGCAGTAATTAAATCAAGCACCATTTCAAGGGTTTTAAATTGCATAACATGCTTGTAAGATGTGTATATATTTACATACATTGAATCCTCGGTAGGGCGTTTTGCCGTATGTCATTTATTTGGAAACCACGAAAACAATATTTGACAGAGCCTACGTTGAATATTTTAATGCTAGGTTGGCCTGAGTATTTTGGATTTTTTGAGTTCCTAACAGGCGGTCTTTAGTGATGAATTATAAATACATATTGTGCCATGTGTCATTTTATAAATTCAGTATTTTCCGATGTATTTCATAAATGTGCATTACATTATTCGCTCGAGCTCCTGTTGCTCCTACGTCAAAATATCCCGATCTTTTGGCGATGCCTGTGCGACCCACTGCGCGACGAAACAGATGACGAGCGGGAGGCTGCGGCTCATTTATAGACGCGCGACTTCGAAGGCGGCGAGGCAGCTGCTGGGCGAGCACGTGGCGAAGCGGGGCTCACGGCCTCCGCCCCAGCGCCCTTCCCACTCGCCCCGCTCCGGCCCCGCTCCGGCCCCGCTCCGGCCCCGCTCCGGCCCCGCTCCGGCCCCGCTCCGGCCCCGCTCCGGCCCCGCCCCGGCTCCGCTCCATTCACCCCGCCCACCCCCGACACGTCCCAGCCCGTCCCTCTCTCCCCGCCACTCCACAATACGCGGCTTAGATGTCTCATCAATTATTGATGTCATTGCAGTGTCTCTGACCGGGAAGTCCTAGGGTTTCAGACCCGACGAGGGCACGATTTTGCACACTAGCTATGCAGCTAGATGGAATTTAGATGCTGTGTGGAAAATTCTAGCTGCTGGTTGATCTTATCGGTAGTTTTCTCTGCTTTGTCCGATCAACACCAGGTGAATACCGGAGCAGTACCCTAAGAAATGGGCCACGGACCGCGCGCGATCTTTCCTTCCTCTTCCTTTACCTATCCTCTCCCCTTACACACACACACTAACATGCACTACACTACCACATATTCCGGGAGACCGGTCGGGAGCTTAGAGCTTGTCCCGGCTGGGGCGGTGCCCCGCTGGTGGGAGAGTCCTGGTTAAGGGTAAACCCCACTAGCCGACGGTAGGTCGGCGCCGGATCTCGCCATCCAGCGGGAGAAGATCACCGCCATCTCCCGAGAAAAAACATGCACTACACTAACGGGACTAATGACCAAAGCAGTTGACGCGCCCGGAAACACGAAAAAATCAATCAATCAATCGGAGCAGTACCCTAACAAATGGCCCCGTACCGCGCGCGATCTTTCCTTCCTCTTTTCCTCACCCCTTTCTTACACACATGTCGGGAGACTGTACTGCACTGTACTATCACACATGTTGGGAGACCAGTCGGAAGCTTTAGGTTTGTCACGGTTGGGACGGTGCCCCGCTGGTGGCAGATACCTGGTTGAGAAAAAACCGTAAAGCCAACGGGTAGGTCTTAGCTGGATCTCGCCATGCAGCTGAGGAAGATGACCGCCACATTCTGCAATAACAAACGTGAACTACACTTACGGGGCTAATGACCTTAGCCGTTGACGCGCTCGGATACACCAATCAATGAAACGTCACATCGTCGTTCCTCCCTTGCTGCGCCCCGGCTAGACCCTTGCTGTGCCGCACCGCGCACCTTTGATTCGTCGTTAGCAATTGCCGCCATCTTTTCCAGCTCCGCGTCCGACCTGCGAAATTTGGTATTCTCCGTTCACCTTAACCCTTCTACCTCCATTTTCCGACTACATCTTCGTGTAACCATAGAGAAAAGAACTTCTTCCTTAGTCTATGGCGTAACCCTCCAAACTGCTCATACGCCTTTGAGGTCTCCTCCCTCCGTCCTCCTCCACCCCACACCTCGTGTACATCTACCGTGCTCTGTTCCGCTCCGTCCCGTCCCGTCCTGTCGTGTCTACCCAGCTCTCACTTGACCCTCTTTGTCCATTTCTGCCGCGACCTCTTCCCTGACTTTCTCAGGTCTCTGTTTACTCACTTCGCCCTACCCGGCCTTGCTCTTTTGTGTCTTGTTTCGCCTTGCATTTCGTCTCACCCTGCTTTCTCTTCCTTGTTTGACCTTGTCCTAGTCAGTCCTTCTCGTCTTACCCGACCCGTCCCGTCACCACATGCCCTGTGCCATCCCCATTCAAATTCCCATTTTCTTGCGAACCATTGTCACCTGCCGCCCTTCCCGCGTGCCGCAACTGCTTGCCTCTCCACTCAACACGTCGCTCAGAACCCTCTCTTTGCAGGGTGCGAACTCGCAACATTGTGAACCGAAGGCCTCGCTTACGCAGCATAGAATAAATTCTAAGGATATTTTTGAGACTTCTTTTCAGTTTTCATCATTTGGATTTCTTGCCTTGAACACTTGAAAATCTTGAAATCATAGATATGGCACCTACTGAGACTGACTGAGAGGAAAACAGTACATTTTTTTCTAGGAGGGAACCAAATTTACGAGGGAGCAATACTTGGCATTTCCCCGTCAATTTGCACCTTACCTTCTCGCTCAGTCACACCACCCCGACTCCGCGTTCCGACCAAACTTCTCCTTCTCCACCTCACTTCGTTCTCGCCTGCCCCCCCCCCCCTCCACCAGTTGGAGCGTGTATCGCGCCACGCCGTTTCATTTCTAAGGGACTAATTTTTAATGAGAACGGAGCTGACAAACTGCGATTTACCTAATTTTTGTCTTGTCAACATCCTCGTTTAATTTCTTCATACGCGTGCATAAGAAATTAGAAACGTATTTCAATTTGTGAGTTCAGGAGTTCAGTTCAGAGTTGAATTTTCTGACGGGACGTTGTCTCGAGACCCATACCGGGAGAGGTGGCTCAGTGCATCAACTGATGTCACTGCAGCGCCTCTGACCAGGAGGTCCTAGGTTCGAGTCCCGACGGTGGCAGGATTTTCGACACTAGCTTTTCAGTTACGTCGTATTCAGTCGCTGTCTGCAGGAGAATTTTAGCGGCCGGCTGCTCTTATCGGTAGTTTTCCGGGGTTTCTTTAACACCAGGCGAATGCCGGGGCAGTACCCTACCCAATCGCCACGGACCGTGCGCGATCTTTCCTTCCTGTTCCTTGTCCTATCCTCTCCCCTTACACATACTTACACTAACATGCACTACACTACCACACATGCTGGGAGACCGATCAGGGGCTTAGAACCTGTCCCGGCTGGGGTGGTGCCCCGCTGGTGGGAGATATCTGGTTGAGGAAAACCCCGCTTGTCGACGGTAGGTTGGCATCGGATCTCGCTATCGAGCGGGGAAGATCACCGCCACCTACCGGTGAAAAAAATCATGCACTACCCTTACGAAACTAATGACCTCAGTAGTTGACGTGCTCGGAATCACTGACAATCAATCAATCAATCAAGCAATCAATCGAGACCCCTGTGTCTGGTCTTCGTAAACAATTTTCGGTTTATTTTTTTAGAAAGGGGATCTCGTGTGAGTAGATATCCAGGAGGTGCGGGATTCGCGGGTCAGAACCTGCCCCCGTCACTTTTCCTTCACAAGCACTAAACCGTCCCAAACGTCCCTATGGGCCCGAGGGTCAAAGGCGTCATTGTTTGTAGAGCGCCGCTATGGGATTATGCACCTCGATTATGTAAAGAAGAGAGAGGTTGATGCATGTGCATGAGGGTACCAAAGGGATGCGAATATTTCAGAAGAGATCTCCAGTTAACTTTTCACTCTACGTGCACGTTAAGTTCGTCTTCTTTAAACAGCGGTCGGTTTTAAGATTTCTGAGATATCAATATAATAACATTGCAACATACTAATGAGCAGTGAGGTCACAGTGATTGTCTTCCTTATCTCCTTCACTTGGTCTAAAAGCACGTGCCTTTCCCCGAGCTTGAACCAGCAACTTTTCCGTTCCGCACTTCGCTTCTGCTGCCGCAACGGAGCCTCATTACGCGGTGAAAGCTGTATTTTTACCCACGCGTGCATGTGCAATCCGCAGGCGATATGCGTCTATCTTGTGTGTACATGTGCGTGTCGTGCGTGTATTAAGCTGGCAGTTGTCCTAAAGGACGAGCGCCGGTGCTAAAATAGAAGATGTGTTAGGTTAGTGTTTCGGGGGGAGGGTGTTGGCGCGGCCCCGGGCCCGGTCGCGCTGCCGCTGCTGCTTAGAGCTTCATCGCGTGATGTGAACGCGCGCGTCCCAGTAGGTCGCCGCTCGCTGCCCGGCAACAGCGCGCGTTGCTAAGGTGTGCCACAGGGATCAGTTTGTGCCGTATAACGGTTTCTGTTCACTTTGAATTATCTGAAGTGAAAGAGGCCCGCGCCGATTCGAATGGACGTAAATTCGGATGATTTGGATAAAGGTCAGGAATGAAAAATGGCGTCAGAAATGGAAGAAAGTTACCTTTAATTCATGAAATTATATTAAACGAATAAGGTATAGGAACTGTTAGTTTTATAAGATGTACTTAATAAAGAAATCACAAATCAAATTATGTATGAAGGTCATACTGCATATGTTTCACAATTATACCACATAGTATAGTAAAGTTATAACAGTCTTTCAATAAATGTTTTTCATATAATCAACATAAAAGTAACATTTTTTCCGCCAAATTTGAATACGAAAACAAGAAACACATGTCTAAATATTAAGTTCCGATTATGGTTGGCCTCGCACCTGGGGGAGAAACCTGAACAGGGATATCCCATGTTGGTCGGCATGTTGGTCGGCGCTGGATCTCACTTTCCAGCGGGTGTCAGGAGGGGACGCGATGCGACCCCGCAAGCGCTGCGACACGCAAGCGGCCGGTGAGCGATGTCCCTAGGTAATCACCCGCCGCTACTGTAAGATGTTTTAACGAAACATCTAAAGCCAGCAGCACCCACGGTTTTGGGAAAATCTACAAGAGTCCAAAATTAGGGAATAGAGCACATAATTAGATTAAAGTTCGTCTTTAATTTTGGATATGGTGTGCTTGAGATCTTTTTTTGGGCGCTGCTAGCTTTAGATGTCTGTATGAACGTTGGCTCGTCCTCTCCCATGAGTTTTCTCGGCGCCGGAGTGAGGTCGCTTATCTCCGTGCAAACGCTTGCCGATCCGTTTCGCGAGTGGTGAATAAAGGAAACTGCGTGTGTTCATCCCCCCCTCCCCGCCGTTGGATCCACATCCTCTATCCTATATAACGTAGACACGAGGGAGGAATACCGCCACTTGTAGAAGACTGCACAACTCTAACGGAACTAATGAACGTAGTAGTGGCCGCGCCCGGAAAATGTAACGTTATGTGAGGCGGTGAGCGCAACAAATCAATATTTCACATCTGACAACGGCACAAAGCTGACTTGGGCCCACCCCTATCCGACCGCGTGTTTGCGTGGGGCCGCAAGGCGACATTGGCGGCCCTTCACGCCCGCGGGCGAGGGCGATACGCGGGCGGAGGCTGCGAAGTCCGCTGTGACGCGCGGAAAGGCGACACCGCGACGCGGCGCGGCTCCGGTTGCGGAACTCTATCTCCCACCCACTCCACCCACTCGCCCTGGCGCCATTTAGCACCGCCTTTGACTCCACCTCCGCCTTCTCCTTCGCCGCGCTCCTGCCGCGCGAAGAGTGGCTTGCCATCTCACTCGCTGTAAACGTTTCGACAATAGCTGCCGGAATTCTCTTCATGTACGAATCCCTACCACAAACTTTTCCCATTTATATTCAGAAGAAAACTTTCGCAACGTTCACAATTCATGGATCCCCCAATTTAATATTATATTATTTTCGGAAACGTCACTTGGACTGAGACGCATCAGCCACACGTATTATCTCATTTTCTAATATATATACAAGACACTCGTTAGCAATTGTGCGAATTCTCGTGAGTTCATAGATTTGTATAAGCTGAATAATTTTATTTCATGAAAATCCAACCTGATTTCACAAAATGAGTTTCAACTAATGAAAGCCCAAGTATCCTGATCAATGAGACGACATCCTTGGATCACAACGTGTTTTATGCTCCGTAGTGGGTAGTGAGATCTATGCTAATACACACTGCGCCAATGCTTTTGGAAACCTTGTGAGGGAGTCGCCTGATTAATCGGAAGATGCTGTTTGAAACACTCATTTTTTAAAAACAAATTAAACCAGTAATTTCATTTAACGAATACTTAAAGATGGAATTTGAAACACTCCCATAAAAATAATTTAAAGTGTAACTTCATTTAACGAACTCTAATAACATGCACCAGAAATGTCTCTCCACACTGAGCCGAGTCAGGGCCTCCTATTAAAAATTGCTTTTGTGTTGGTAGCAACCAGATCTTTGGGAAAAAAGTGAAGGCAACAACATTTCCAGCATCTGTTATGATTGTTGCGAGTACGCAATTTACGTTTTGAAGCTGCAGTTCGCGCGACCAACATATTTTTTGTTGCAGTCATTCTTATCAGCAACGTGCCACTGCGGAGAGACTTTCTTTCCTATATTACTCCTTGATGAATGAACATTTTCAGATATTAACGTCAAAGCAACTCTCTGAATTAATCGTGAATGTCTTTCAACAATAACTTTCCTCTAGTAATCACATTGATATATCCATCATTGTTATTAACTGCTGCACCTCCGTGGAGCCAAACTAAAAGCGCGAACTAAATCTTTCACATGGAATCTCGTGAAGGCACAGGATGAATTCAATGAACACATCTTCAGATAAATCAATAATGCATATGAGTGACTTCTGTCGACGAAGAAATTAAGAATTTAGAATTGACATCTGAAGCATCAATCTGCAAAATAAATATCCGTTCGGCCTTTGCATTGCACACATTCTGTGAGTACGTTGGCCAAAAAATTCTCTGTAAGATGTATTAACTGTGAATGTTCTTCAGTGCGAGGCAGACGAGACAAAAGAAGAAAAAGCTTGCGTTGGACAGTTTGAATGGGCGAAACAACAGCTTCGTAAGCGCGGAAATCAGGTCAGGGTCGAGTATTCTTGCACGGTGGGAGGGCCAGAAGGAAAGTGGATCCGACCTTGATGCTTGGGAGGAAGAGGAATGAATAAAAAAAATACACTCACTTCCATAAAAAATAAGATAGAAGGACTTGATGAAAAACAGTGTAGAAGGGGATAACTACTACGCTAGAAGCTGAAGCAGATCTTTGAGATAAAACAAAATTTGACATAAAATCCCGTTGGAAATATTTGCGTTAATTTCGGAATGTTTTAGAAATACCAACCATCTATGTTACTAATTCACAAAGCGTTCAACAATTGAAATACATCTATGCAGCCTCCGAACTCTTTTTGCGGTTTCGTTAGATACCCAGGAACGTAGGAAAAATCGAAACAAACAAAAAGCATTGCTATTTTCCAATGCGTCCAAAATTTGAAAGAAAACTAAGCAGCTTGTGGCCATGATGGAAGGGTCTATGGTTTCTTTACGAGCATGTCCAGGAATACACCCATTAAAATGTTTTAATGATTTTTAAATTAACAAAACATATTTTTGTTTCCCAATATTCATTAAAATTAAAATTTAATCACACCAAACTTATTCAAACAAGTAAGAAAAATAAAACAAGCAGGAAATAATGTAAAGTGACAAAATATGAAATTAATTTACTAGTATCGATAAATATACTTGAAACTATGCTAACAACTAATAAACGTATGGTAAAATGCAACTTGTTGCATTGTTGCGTTGTGTGCTACTTTAGTACATGTTACTGCCAATGATTATATGTTTGAAATCTTAAAACAGAGTGTGTTCTTTCTTGGACGCAGCATCTATTCACTTGGCAGTACTGAGTGTGTCTCAGTTTGACTTTTGGAATGATGAAAATTACTATTTTATTCGAACTGAATTAAAAAAAATAATATTACCTAAAATAATATTATATAATTAAGAAAAACAAACAAACCAAGTGACCCAAAATTACCCACTGGGACAAGTTTTTTAATAACGTGTTTTTACAATCCTCTTAAACATGACCTATTTTTCCAAGAAATCCAATATTAAAGTTTTTAAAGTGCACTTTTAAGATGTTTAGATTCTCCATTTGTTCTATGGAGCGTTTACTTTGTACATTTTAAGTATGCTTCGAAACATGCGAAGAAGGGGTATTTATTTATATTCATATGATTACCCAACGCATTTAAATGCTTGCCCTTTAAAATACTCGTTGCGATATTTCCGAGCAGCATGAGTATGCCATTCAGAGCAAATGTCCCTCCCACTGGCCTTTGCGTGACAGTTCGGTGCCACCCATATTTCTCGGTCCGCCCGTGCTCCGTGGGCCCCGTGGCCACGCGATGCGTCCGCTTGACGCAGGCGGCCAGTTCGAACCCCACGTGGTCTGCCACACCACACGTACTTGCTTCATCAGGGGGTGGGCACCTTTGACTTTCCGGCATCGATCCTCACCCCCCACCGACGCGCAAGCACGCCGACGGACTGATGGCTGGAACCAGCCGGAACCCAGTTTGCCCTCACGGCAACCTCCCCGGGGGTCAGATGGCTGACTTGGACCTGGCGGGGGTTTACCTATGCCCACAAGTAAACACCACTAAAACGCCAGTAATGCCCTCCTGTAATGGGAATACCCGATTTGGGTCAATGGTCAGCAAGTCCTGTTCTCTTCTCCCCGTGGCGGCCCCTGGGTGGTCTCTAAGGTGAGAGCTTGGAGAGTAGCTAATGAGAGCAGGGCGAGGGCGAGTCTCCGGCGCTTGGAAACGGGAGCCTTGGGATAAGGGAAGGAAACCCTGACAGAAAACCAACCTGCTGTCTTGCAGGGAGGAAAGGCTTGGGGAGAAATCCCTGAACAAAATCACGCAGGCCCAGAGGCGGAAAGGGGGCATCCCAACTGGGTAGAGTGACGTAGGGCCAATCACCCACCCACTCTTATAGCAGATTCAGAGAAACTTAAATAACCTCGGACACGAAAGACAACTTAGACGACCGCGCAAGGAATTGGACATGAATATTGGCACATGGAATACATGCCAAAGGAGCGGAGCTACACTAGGAGAGGTGAAGCGCAAAGCACAACACAAAAAGGAGT
This sequence comes from Teleogryllus occipitalis, assembly GCA_011170035.1. Lineage (NCBI taxonomy): Eukaryota > Metazoa > Arthropoda > Insecta > Orthoptera > Gryllidae > Teleogryllus > Teleogryllus occipitalis. Next base: position 265,618 of record BLKR01001559.1, read on the forward strand.
ATGCCAAATGGCTACCCCGACGCGGAGAGGCAACAGGGGAAAAAGAAGGCAACCTCCCCATACAATGCCTGGGTACGAGCCACTCTGCTAGCTCAGAGCGCCTAGCTTTCCAGGCTAACACCGGAGTCTAAACGACGCGCCGGGAAGGCGCAGGCGGCCACGCGCGAGGGCGTCTCATCGCCCCACCTGCGCTGCGCTGTGGGGCTTCCCTTGCAAGCGACGCGCCACCACGGAACCCCACCTCCGCCCGCCGCCCCCGCCGACGCCGACGCCGCGCACAATTACATTACGTGCTGCGCCGGGGGGTGGGGGAGGGGCGTTGTGACGCAAGCGGCGCGGCTCGGCGCCGCCGTCGGGAGGAGGGTGCGGCGGAGGGGCGTTAGGCGTGGTCAGTGTTGCACGAACGGAAGCCGCCCCCGCCAAGGCCTTAAAGGGAGCGCACGCCCTCGCCCCGCCCTGGTTCGATGCAGCAACCTCTCTGAAGCTGGCACTACTACTTGGTTGCCACAAAAGCAAATATGCCACCATTTAGAACCATTTAATTGTCAAGTAATTATGAAAATATCTTCGTTTGATACTTTACTCCTCCTCGGACTAATCTCGGACAATACTTACTCTTTTCAATATTATTGTAATGTTAATGGTCCTTCAATTCGCCCATTCCTAAAAAAATTAAATTTTTAAATAGAATAAGTGAAATATAATCATTAATAATAAAATTTATAAGTAAATAGAATGAACAAAATATACTGAACCAAAACTACTCTAAATTCTCTACAGAAGTACAAAGCACATTAATTAGGATTTTGTTCAAAATACAAAGCTGGAATCAAAACGTTCAGAAACTGCGAGAGGAACGCGTTTTATCACTAATGAAGAATATGAACATGACAGAAGGAAACAACACAACAAAATTCATTTCTGAACTAATCCGTAACAACTTCAGCGTAATACTAGTGTTGATCGAATGTAGAAAGCTTCCTTACTTTGGAAACATCCCGGTTGCCGTACTGAACTTTCGAAAAATATATGTAAATATTACTTCAATAATAGTTTCTTTGTACTGAAAATTACGAACTTATTTAGTTCATATGACTTACAGCATTATCAAAAATAAAATCCAAATGTATCTGTAATTATAAATGCTGGTGACATACGCATTCTTCCTTTTAATATTGTTTTAGAATCAAAGAAAGGTTTGGAGCAGCTGGGAAAAAAATCAGCGGAAAACTTCAATAACATTTAATAATATGACCAACGCATCATGTGCACATTGAACTCGCATTTATTCTTTTGTTTAAAAATTACATAAATATATACATTATTCAGCACAAACACTGAGCTCCATCATTCACATGTGTTCACTCAGTGTCAGTGGTCCAACAGACACTTGTTCACTACACACTGTCGCTTGCGCGTTAACAAATCAATCACTGCGATCTTCTCTTTTGGACACGCGGCGCCCAGCGACCGAGCACTTGCGCGCCACCTGTGGCGGCCGCGGCTACCACCAATCACCGCACGCCATCGCTCACTCGCATCACACGCCGCCCCCACCAGCCGCAACACCAACGCTACCACCCCATCCGCCCTACAGGATATGCCCGAAGATGTGGCTCCTTTCGGCAACATTAATTCTTTTCTGGCTGAAAACGAACGCTTTTCACTACACACAGCACGATGTTTCATGCGTCTAAACAGGAGTTTAAAACAGTACAATTATTGCATTTGGGGGCCATTTCTTTCTGTCACTTGCACGGCGAGACGGCGGCAGCGGCCGCGTCATGGCCCGCCGACCAAACGGCGCACTCCGTAGCTCACTTGCCGGATGGCGTTCACATCGCACCACACGTCACTTGCCCGCCGCAGCGTAGCTCTGTGACGGCGACGGGCAGTTGCGCGCAGACAGACCATGGCGGAGTCGCCACTCGTCAAATTAATCTTTGCCAATGGAAAATGAGGGCGAACTTACGGTGCACCATATAGCAACCCCAACCATCTCTCCAGTTGCAGTGGACTCACGTTAGTGTCAGAGGCAGCTGACTAGTTGACAACCCCCCCCCCCAAAAAAAAAAAACTACTGCAACTTCCTAAAAATGGGAATCCGTGATTCGGAAAACCCACTTGTTGGAGTAGTCTAGAGAGTTTGTTTTCGAGACATTGTGAATTTGTACAAGTCCATTGGATAACAATCAATAATTAAGGTCAGCAAGACCGTTCTTTTCGACATACCCTGTACCTTATTTTAACGTTGCTGGTTTATTTTTGCGTGCGCCGACTGGCACTCGACCAATAGCGCGAGCTCAATCAATCGTGTCTCTTTTTTTTTCGAGACGCCCTTTTATCCCCGACTGCTGGCGCTTAAACAAATAATTCATCTGTCGGCCAGAGGCGACATGGTGACCAGGCTGTCTGGGTCAGCCACTCGCTCGCGACAAAAGCACTATTTTTTAAAGTTTAGAAATATCAATATTTATCAACGCCATTTTGGTTAATATTCAACGTTCTTCTTGTTTCTGAAATGGTTCTCAGATTTTATTTAATTGGGATTCCTACAACATCCATAAATATGTTTTTAATATTTATATCTCTACGAAAAAATACAATTTAAATTCTTGGCATGCCACGGAATTTTTATTTGATGTTTCCCAATCTCTTCAGAATGTCGAGACGCAGTTTAGTCTGCTTGAAAAGTAGGCTCGAAATATGGTAAATCCTAAAATATTTAAATGGAAAAAACAAAACAAAAAAAACACGTTTTCTGCACAATGAGATTTTAATATTCTGAAAGTCACAGATCGAGGACTGTGATTTGAAAGGGAAATTTAATAGCTGCCAAACGAGGTCTGATAATTAAAATTATTCAGCCCACCTCTTTAAGATCATAAAACTCTTATTCATCAAAGGAAATTGCAAGGGTAACATTTTTGCCCCTCGAAATTGGATTTCCAGTCACTGTGCGGAACATCTGCATGTGAGCAAGTCTATCTGCCACATGGTGCCGTAATGTCGAAATCTAAATTGGTAGGTTCTGACGGAGACTCAAAATAACTCGCAATTACAACGCGAGCGGACTCTTGTTCCGTACTGAGTCACAAAATGTTAGCTTCTGACTGCTCGAGCCGCCTCTAGACGATTTTTCTCCAGTGAGTTTTAATGAATGTTAAATACGGACTCTAATTCATAAGGTAAGATGTATTACTACTGTCATCGGAAGAGATTGGGAAACGAATTCCTCTCGTAATATATGCAACAAATTTTGAATTTAATATAAAACGAATATATCTTTTTTTAAATTTGTCATTTTATGAAAAATTACAATATCAGAAAAACCAAGAGGTTACCGATAAATTAACTCAGTCGCCTCTGACCATTGCGCACTTAAAGATACAGAAATTTGTTTGCTATTTAAAATAATAAAACTTTCAATTTTAAGTTCTTTACTGCAAGTTTTCAAACTCATTTCAACCTTCTCTAATGTGATTTGAAGAAATATTTTAAAAGTAACTGTGACACTTGCGATACTTAACAAAATAATTAATACTCTTAACATGCATTGTACACAGGGCAAAATAATCTGCTAGATGGCCACATTTTTATTGTATTAACAAAATGTCTGAGCGTAACATGAAATAGTTATCGTAAGGAAGTAAATTTACGTAAAAGTAATTAATGGAGATTGATGACGAATATCGTTTTTATTCACTACTCACAATTCTATCGTTGTTATTTTTATTAAATATGTCTTAATATATTGAAAATTTAAAAAAAGATAAATATGAAATATAGCTTAGTATTGCTACGAGACTGTCATGCCTAACGCGCGTTCTTAGTTTAAAAAGAGCATTTTTTAATTTTTCACCCACAAATTAAAAATACATTATAGTTCCGAAGGACAGAGAAAAATTGAAACACTGTCGACCTATAATCGGCATTCGGTTCTGGTTCCGATGCCACCAAGACAAGGTTCTATATGTCTTAGAACAATACGGACGGTATTTTTTTTTTAAGAGTGCAGATATATACCAAAGATACGTAGAAATACAAACTATGAAAATTCGTTCATAGACGATTTTCGGCTAAACCGATTTGAAAAGTGTTTGCATATGTTTTATATCTGACGTCCATCCGAACCGTTCAAAACTTCATTTAAAAAAAGCTAGATAGAAACTTGTAATTCTGAGGGCATAATATTTAATGAAAGATTTGGCAATAGAGGATTCGTACTTGTCAAAAGATGAAAAAATAAAATAAAAAATAAAAATAAAAAAGGTAGAATCTTATGATTCTGAAGATTGGTATTTAATGAAAGATTTGACCATAGAGAATTCGCACTTGTCAAACAAAACATTTTCGCCAAAAAAAGTGAGATAGAAACTTATGATTACAAGACCTTGGTATTTAATTAAAGATTTGACCATAGAGAGTTCTTACTAGTCAGAACATTTTCGCCATTTTTGGAGAAAGAATTGTCAGATAGAATTGTGTAATTCTGATCCCAGCATAGGACCGATTTCAGTTTCTCTATTATCGAGACGCTTTGCGCGTGCCCTTGCTTGGCCTCTAGCAGAGCACTTGGGCCCGTGCGAGGGGGTGGGGAGGAGACTCACCGTGGGTGCGCGAGAGCGCGACGTGCGGCGTGGCGGCCGTGGGCACGCCCATGGCGGCGTGCGCGTGCGCGTGCCCGAGCGCGTGGGCGGGCGCGGCGACCGTCACCAGCGACGGGCTCGAATGGCTCTTGTGGGTGCGCGCCTCTGCAACACCAAAGCACACACACACACACGTCACTCACGTCTATTGGTTGGATTGCATGTGGCTTGATTGATTAATTGATTTTTTCGTGTTTCCGGGCGCGTCAAATGCTTTGGTTGTTAGTCCCGTTAGTGTAGTGCATGCTATTTTATCGGGCGATGGCGGTGATCTTTCCCCGCTGGATGGCGAGATCCGGCACCGACCTAACGTCGGCTAGTGGGGTTTCGCCCTAACCAGAACTCTCCCACCAGCGGAGCACCGCCCCAGCCGGGACAAGCTCTGAGCTCCCGACCGGTCTCCCGGAATATGTAATTGTATAGTGCATGTTAGTTTAAGTGTGTGTGTAAGGGGAGAGGATAGGACAAGGAAGAGGAAGGAAAGATCGCGCGAGGTCCGTGGCCCGTTTGTTAGGGATACTGTTCCGGCATTCGCCTTGTGTTGATCGGAGAAACCACGGAAAACTACCGATCAGAGCAGTCGGCCGCTAGAATTCTCCTCCAGACAGCGACTGAATTCGACCTCGCTGAAAAGCTAGTGTCGAAAATCCTGCCGCCGTCAGGACTCGAACCTAGGACCTCCCGGCCAGAGTCGCTGCAGTGGCATCAGTTGATGCACTGAGCTAACGTCCCTGTTTGTATGTGGCCATTAGTTGGGTTAGTGTAGTGCGTGATATATCTCGGGCGGTGTTCCTGTCCGCTGAATGTTGATATCGGGTGCCGACCTACACGTCCGGTTGCGGGGGTTTCCCCTCCGGGTATCTCCCCCAGCACGACACCGTGCCAGCCGGGCGGGCTTGTAACATCCCTTCGCGGCGGCGTTGGTGTAACGGTTAGCGTATTGGGCTCTTATACCCAAGCTCGCGGGTTCAAACCCGATCGAAGCCGTGGATTGTTAAGGGCGAAAAAATCCTTCGTACGCCTTTCTTGGGAGGGAAAGTAAAGCCAGCTGTCCCATGTTAGTAGATTTACTGCATGTAAAAGATCATCAAGCCTAAATGAAGCCTCTGAGCTAAATTCAAATTGCCTGTTTCGTCGCCCAAGTAATACCTTCTTTCTCCCCTAGTTGGTGAAAGGAGCGTAACGAAATTTGCGTGGTCAGACGGAAGAGCAGGCCTCATGACCTGAGTCTCGCCGTAAAATAAGGCATTCATTCATTCATTCTGTTCTTCCGTCATGTGTGGGTGTGTGGTGGATAAAAGTGAAGTGCGAGTGTGATACAGGGGAGATGAGGGAACACGAAAGGATTAGGAAAGATCACGCGCGGTCCGTGACCCGTTTGTTAACGCCAATTCAGGGTTGTCAGTGCCTGAAATCAACCTAGCTTTTTAGCGAATGTCGAAAATACGCGATAGTCCAAACTTAGGACCTGTCGGTCAGAAACCATAAAGAGGCAGAAATTGTTGCCGTGAGCCATCTTAGCCGGTACACACATCAGTCATGTCAGAATTGCAATAAGAGTAGGTGATATTGTTATCATGGGCACAGGCCGTGACTGTTTTAAATCTGATAGACCTTTGAATTCTGGAAGGAAATTCGAAAAAGAATCCGTCTTTAATCGATCGAAGTCTTTACTTAAAAAATCATTTTATTTTGTCTACTTTATTCAAATATTTTACATAGCTGTTATTTTAAGAAACCAAACACATGCACATCATAACGTTTCTTATTTTTACACTGAAGAGTATTACAAGATACTGTTACTACTGCAATGAGGAAGGCTTAATCAATGCATCGAGGAATATTTGATACGGTTGTTTGAGAAATAAAGGCCATGATGCAGTCGAGATATTCATTGTACTATTCAAACAAGTTGAAATAGAACTCATAGATTCAACGCATATTAAAGCCCGCCATAACGATGTAGTTCCGTCGGATCATTAGTTCACTATTTTTAAAATTAAGGAATGGGAAATATAAAGTACACTTTAGTGTCCACAATTATTGATACAGCCTTTTCTATTGTTTAAATTACTGACCTCTGTATTCCACAACACTTGCGCGCGCGAACCCGCACACACACGCACGCCCACCCACACACACATACACATACCGCCCCCACACACACACACACACACAGCGAAACACTTTGAAAATGTGATAAGAGAGTTTCTTCGTTATAGTAAGATTGATGGCACTGTTCAGTTTATATGTCCAGTTTTCCATTTAACTTCAACATATTAACTGATTCGTTTTTCTGAGATAAATAGCGTCTTAAATTGCCCGACCAGGACACCGAGAATTCGTTCATGCAGCACAAATATTTCTCCGAGACACAATGCAGATGGCTTCTATTTCAGTCCTCGCATTCGCTGCACTTCGTTACATCCCGCGTTTGCTTTACATACTCCTTAGCCCAGCTCAAGAAGCTGAAGGTGAAGCTACTTCCAGCGGCAGTAATTCATTCCGCCTCGTGACTGACTTAACCCTCTTACTTTCAACGGAACGTAGATTTCATACCGCCTTTTTCTCCAACTCGCGCACTTCATAAAAACGAAAGGCCAGTCCTTGCTTCGAAAACTTCGCAAGGCACCGCGGGCGCGATCTTGACAGCATATCTTCCTCGAAAAATCGACGCCGAAATGATTCCCGTCCGTGCACACGTACGTACAAACACTGACACGGGTGTAGCGCGCCTGCTTGAAGGCGGCTCCACACATTCGTTATTCGGCGAGTAGCGAACAACCGCTCACCGAGTCGGAAGTAGTGTGGGTGAGTTGCTTGGTATTTCCCAAGTGATGAACATTCGGTGCTCGCCCTACCCATCGCATGTCGGTCTTTAGGACACATCAAAGGGAGTGAACATTCGCCGAGCACATGAGTTGTTCTGGAGCAAGCGGTAGCTCGCCGCTCGGCGAATGCCGAAGTGTGTGGAACCGCCTTCAGGCATACCCGGCTTTCAAGTCGTAATCCCTCGCCGCCCGTTGCCCATAGCTCACTGCTGCCCCTCCGCCCATCCTCTCCCTCTGTCCCTGTTACTCGCAGCCCGCTCATCACCGCCCCTTCCTCCCACTACCCCGCGTCTTCTCGTCCACTCGCATTCGACACTATATAGATAGTTACGTCGAATTCAGCTGCTGTCTGAAGGAGAATTCCAGCGGCCGGCTGCTCTAATCGGGAGTTTTCCGTGATTTCTCCGTTTAGCACCAGGCGAATGGCGGAGCAGTACCCTGACAAACGGGCCACGGACCGCGCGTATTTCCTTCGTCTTTCTTTTCCTATCCTCTCCCCTTAATAATGGGCACACTTAAATGGACTACACTACCGCATATTCCGGTCGACCAATCGGGAGCTTAGAGCTTGCGCTGGCTGGGGCGGTGCCACGCTGGTGGGAGATAACTCGTTGAGAAAAACCCCACTAGCCGAAGTGTAGGCCGCTATATCTCACCGTTCAGTGAGGGACGATCACTACCACATCATGAAGAAAACAGGTACTACACTTACGAGACTAATGATCTTAGCAGTTGACGCGCTCAGAATCATTAATTAATAAATCAATCTAGCCCTTTCATCCTCCCTCCCGTCCTCACTCCCACCAGCCTTCTTGTTTTCCCGCTCTCTCTACTTCCACACTCACCTTCCCGCCCACTCCTCTCGCGCCGCCTCACTTCCGCTGCCCGCCACCCGTCGTCCAGTTGCCCGCCCTTCCGCTGTCGCGCTTCCGCCCAGCGCCGCCCGCCCGCTCGTTCGCCCTCAGTCTGCGCGCCGCGCCGCGCCGCCCCGCCCCGCGCCGCCCCGCCCCGCCCCGCCCCGCCCCGCCCCGCCACGCCCCGCAACGCCCCGCAACGCTCCGCCCACCCCGCCCCGCCCCCTTCCCGCCCGCCCACCCACCCACCCGTTCGCCACTCCCGCCCGGCCGCCCGCTCGCCCGCC